>PISX010000008.1:0-284534 GCA_004024625.1 Mellivora capensis | reverse complement strand
GCCGGCCACCGTGCGTCTCACAGGCCGTTGTGACATGCGGTGGGATGCTCTGCTTTGGATTTGTCCTGGTTCACGTGACAGGACCAGAGCGGTGGCACGAGAGAGCAGCCCCCGCTGCTGAGGGCGGAGGAAGGACCCAGAGGTCCCTAGGTGTGCCCGGGGACGGGGACGAGGCTGGCGGGACGAGCTCTATGTGGGCTCCTGGTGGGCAGAGGGTGAAAATGCCCCGAGTCGTGCCTTCCGACAGCAGCCCCCGGTCGCGCAGGGCCGTCAGCATCGTCACAGTGTGTCAGACGGAGACGGCAGATCCGCGGGCCCCCGGCCTCACTGCCGGCGCTCAGCCGCCACATGGACGCCGGTTGCTCATTGGACAGCCCGGTCAAGGAGGCCTCCACCGCCACCGAAAGTTCTGCCGGACAGGGCTGGGCCCCAGCGCCGCTCGTTCTGAGCCCACGCTCCACGCGCTGCTTCCCGGCCGGAGGAAGGAGCCTCACGGGGCTCGAGGGTCTGGGGTCGCCCAGCGTCCCTGCACATGCGCAGCAATTCTACCTGGGAGTGGGGTCGGGGTCGCAGGGGGTCCCCAACCTCACCTGCCGGTCCCTCTCTCTCGGGATCTCGGAGAGCTTCTCCGGATCCATGTGAATCTGTTTCCCCTCGCCCTCTCTGTCTCTCTGTCCCTCTCTCCCCTTCTCTCTCTCTCTCTCCCTCTTTGTCTTTCTCTCTCATTCTCCCTCATTCTCTCTCTCCCTGTCTCCCTCTCTGTCTCTCTGTCACTCTCCGTCTCTCTCTCTTCCTCTCTTTCTCTGTCCCTCTCTCCCCTTTTCTCTCTCCCTCTATCTCTCTGCGTCCCTCTCTCTGCCACTCTCCCCCTCTTTTTCCCTCTCCCCCTCTCCCCCTTTCTCTCCTTCTCTATCCCTCCCTCTCTCCCTCTCTTCCTCTCTCCCTTCTGAATCTCTATCTCGCCATGTTTCACTCTCTGCTTCTCTTGCAGTTTCCTTTCTCTGATGTTTTTCTCCAGGCCTCTGTCCAGCCCAGCCCTTCTCTCTGTGCCTCTCAACTTCACTGCCTGGGTCTCCTCCTCCCTCTGTTCCTCCCTCTCCAACCTCCGTCCCTCTCCCAGAGACCTCCTTACAAAGCTGCTTTGTTAGAATTTGAATCAGTGCCTCAGTCAGACCCCTGGGAGCTGACCTATCCGAGTTCAGGGAAGGTTAAGAGCGGCTCTTAGGCCAGCGTGCCTTCGCCCAGCCCAGAGACACCGAGCACTCTGCCAGCAGGTCGAGTCGCCAGACAAAGACTGACCAGCCTCTCAGCCTGGTGCAATTGGTGTGTTTCTGGATGCTTTGTGTTTTTCAGCATGAGCCCCTAATGCCATGTTATTAGAATCCCCGGGTGTGGGAAGGACCTATTTATCTTCTTTCCCCCTTTAACACCCTTTGTGCTGGTGTTTTATTGTGAGGAGGTAACTACATAAGAGCATGAATGGCGCAATGAGAGCACCTGAGGGGCTCCTTGCCGGCCCACGGGGTGAGGTGGGCAGCATTCAGGAGCCCCGTGGCCCTGACCACCTGGGGATCTGTGCCTCGCGGTCGGTGTCCGCGCATCCGTGGGAAGTAGACGGAAGCCCCTGCTCTTCAAACCAGGTTCCGGGCAGAACCAGAACCAGGACACTCTCCCTTCCTGATGACCCTCTGAGACTGGCTGTTCTCCCGATAGGATCTCCAGAGGCCAGGCGGCAGGGGCAGGGACAGGGTGGGCTCCTTTCTTACTGGAAGCCGGCGAGAAGGAGCTTTCCGGTCTGAAAAGCACGTGCTGTTTTTTCCCTAAGAAGTTGGGCCAGGAAGGCAAACTTGGGAACAGTCACCCACAGTGCACCCTTGGCTGTTTTTCTCACCTCTCGAGACAATACAACAATGAAAGAGAACTTGGCAACTTTCGAAGAGGAAATTAGGCAGAATTTGCCTGGAACGGGGCCCTTCCAGTATTCGAAAGATTTATTGCTGGGAGAAGTTGGCGCTGGCTTGAGCGGACCTGCCTGTTTCCAGGGGCTCTTTCCCATGCTTGAGTCGAGTGACCATCAGTCTCTGAGCTATGCCCCATGTCCCGTGGGGCCAAGTCGTCCTGGCTCGGCTGCCTGCCCGGCGGTCTGGAACCCCTGTGCAGAAACTTACCATGTCCTCGGGCCACACACAGCCCAGGCTACTCTCCCTTTCATTGCAAGGCACTTAGAGATGCCTGCACTGGGATCCTGGACGTCCCCCAGCAGCCTCCGTCCTCCTCTGAAACTAGACAGACCAAAGGAAGGAGCAGCTCCTTGTCCACCCTCTCTGGCTCCATCAGTGAGAGATGCGCCTCCCCTCTTCCAGAGGAAAGTTCTGGTCCACCCTCTTGTTTGCAGGGTGGGGCCTCCTGGAGATTGGAAATGGAGCCAAGTCCTTCTCCTCCCCTTTCACCGACATAATGCCTTCAGATTTCCCAGCCCTGTTTCTGGAAGCCTGGTGGAGCCCAGGCACGTGGCCCTCACGCTCAGGGTGGACAGCCTGTGAGGACAGCCTGTGAGGTGAGGACAGACCTGTGTCCTCACCCAGCTCCGCCGCGCTCTCTCTGGGTAGCGCTGGGCGAGCAGGAGCAACCTCTCGGGGCCAGTGACTTATCTGTGAGCTAGAGCCACACAACCTGCCTCCTGGGATGATGTGGGGGTCATTGTTACTATGTGTAAGATACTTTGCACCATGCTGTCACAGTAAATGTTCAGGGAAAGACCGCCATGACTGTTTCTTGGTCTTGATCAGATAGAGCTGGGGAAGAGAGATATCAGGGCTGAACAGTTCCTGTGAAGTTTTGCTGCACATGCCATTTTCTTCAGTGCGCAGAATGGGTGATGCTTCAGCTCTCCACCCACCCTATGCATTTCTACATCTGTCTGTCCATCCGTTTACCCATCCGCCACCCCACCACCCTTCAGTCCCTCCACCCCCCTGTCATCCATCCATCCATGTGTCCGTCTGAGCATTCATCCACCGAGTCAGCCCATCTCCACTCAACAGACGTCTCTCGGAGTTTTGTGGACACAGGGCTGAATAGGTCGCACACGGTGCCCGACCTCGCAGAGCTCCCAGCCTGGAGGGAAAGAACAGCTGTGAGATGAGCAGACGCAGGGCCATGGTTCTGTTCGATGAGAGGAAAGGCAGGGCCAGCCAGGTCATGTCCCACTGCCACACTGTGCTGCAGCAACGAGCAGCCCCCACCTCTCAGGGGCTCAGAACGTCAATGGATTATTTCTCACTCAGGCTGCCCGTCCTCGGTGGTCGGCCGGGAGCAGGGCTGATGGAGCAGGCACTGTCGGGAACATTGCTGGTCACCGCGGCTGGGCTCCCTGCTCGATAGTGCCCCAGCCCCCGAAGGCTTCCCCTGGGAGGGATGCAGGTCACGTGGGCCTGACCCAGCCAGCGGCTACCGGCGCCACCGCGTGTGGGGAGGAGTGCTGGAAACGCTGGGGAGGAGCCCGATGACACCACCGCGAGTCTGGGCCTGGGTTTGCTCACCGGAAGCGTGGCAGGAAGGGACAGGTTAGGCTAGAGTTGGGTCCTTACCCTGTGGCTCCTGGTGCATTCCGAGACTGCCTCCATATGTATGTGTGTTTGTGTGTGTACAACTGTGCTCTTTACTTGGGTGTGAATCTTCAGCTTGTTTCAGGCTCTCAAAGGGTTTCAGGTTCCCACAAACCCCCACAAAATTGAGAGCTCCTGGGCCAGGTGATCCCTTTGAACCTTCGGTTCAAGGAGCCTCATTGGCTGTAATGGATGGCACCTCCGCTCTCTGCCTTAGATGAGTGCATTGGGTGGACTTGTGACCCCAGCGTCACCTGGGAGGTGGCGGTTCATCCAAGGGGACTCTGCCTCCTCTCCCCATCCTGTGGGTGGGACAGATAAAGCGTGGGGGCTGGGTGGGGCTCTAAGAGTGGCTGGAAGGAGTGCAGGGTGGTCCCAGTTGAGGTGCTGCAGGAGGCGAGTGGTTTCGACCTCAGAGAAGAAGAGGTGTGTGTGCCAGATGAGGAACTCGGGCAGTGAGGGTGGCGGTGTGGCCAGGGGCAAGGCTGGTCAGCTTCTGTGGTGGGTGGCAGGGCCCCCCCACTGCGGTGAGCCGCAGTTCCTCACCTCAGAGTGATGCGTGCACAGCATTATGCCCGATACCTGGTCCCCTCAGCCCGTGTTACTGCCCTGTGGGTGCCCATGCCTCGGGGAGGCGGCTTCCTGGGCCTGTGCTGGAGACAGGGGTGGGGGTCCAGAGTCACACAACTCTTTCCAGCTGGGGGCTACCAGCTGCTTCACTGAACCCAAACATGCCTTCTTCCCAGAACATGACACTGACCTCCTCCAGTTGAAACACTCACGGGAGGATGGATATGGCCAGGCAGCTGGGTCACAGAAGCAATGGGGCTCACATTCTCCCACATGAGGAGAGACCTGGAACGTGCAGGGTGTTCTTCCCAGAAGGTTAGGCCGGGAGCTGAGGTGACCAGGGCGGGTGAGATGGGGTTATGTCCCTGCAGACGCCCTCCTCCCCTTCTAGGCCGTGAGTCTGCTGTGAAAGGCCGGACACAGTGGACCCAACTGACCCGGGGACGAGGTCCCAGGCACCAGAGTAGGAAATCTGGGTGGCCCTTCCCACTCAGCACCAGGCCGGGCCCACTGGGGTCTGGGCAGAGCCAGACGGCCTGCAGGAGATGCCAGGAGGGCTCAAGATGTCCCCAGAGCAAGCTCTGGCTCTGGGAGCTGGCTGGCTCCTTCAGCAGCAACAGGGCAGAGAAAATGCTTTGGAACATCTGTTTTTGAGCAGGAAGAAGGGTCCAGTGGTGCCCTGGAGATCCATCCGGACTCCCAGATGTAAGCAGCCAAAATGAACTCAGGCAATCTCCAGTAGAAAACAAATATGCTGGAAGGATTGATGGGAGCCTGGAGAACAGGCTTGGAAAATGGACTGGAGCCAGGGCCAGTGGTGGGACCCTGTCCCGGCCTGGTATTCCCCTTTACAGGAAGATACTCCCTGCCTCATGAGGAATTCTTACCTCCTTCGTCCTGAGTCACTTTGCTCGAGACCAGAGTCCTGGGCAGAGTCCTGGCAGAGACCTGACTTCGCAGCCTGGATCACCTGCTCACACTCAGCCATGAGGGGGGCCGGGGACTTCCTTAAAGATCCCTAACAGGGTCTCACACATCAGGGAGGTCCCCAGAACGGGAAGGGGCTGGGCCAGGTACGAGGGAGGCAGGTCTGTGTTGGGTCTGGTCACCGAGTCACCATCTGCTCCTCATGGCCACTGCCCTGCTGTTGGTGAGTTCGTTCATTCTCCTGTGACCAGCCCTGAGCGCGCCAGGCACTGCCAGTCAGCACTGGTCATCTGGGAAAACATTCTGCCCTCAGAGAGCTCACTGTCCACTCATTCATTTGTTCACTCATTTGTTCAGCTGGTCTCACTCGGTCACCTGGTACCCCAGACCCTGGGGACACACAGGGGCACGTGTTTGCAGGGCAGCGTGCTGGGGCCATTGGGCACAAAAGAGGGAGAGAGGCACTTCTCCCCTCTCCTTCCTCCTGTCCTCTCTGTCTTCCTTTGTGTCCTCACTTGGCCATTCGTTCCAGCCGGTGACACCCTAGGGACACTGCCCAGGTCCACTGTGCTCAGTGTGGCCCTACCTCCCATACTCGTTTCCCATGGCTGCTGTGACTCGTTTACCACAGACTTGGAAACAACAGAAATGCATTATTTGTTCGTGGCTCTGGACGCTGAAGGTCCAGCACAGGTCCCGCTGCGCTAGAATCAGGGTGTCAGCAGGGCTGGCTCCTTCTGGAAACTCTTGGGAGCACGGGTCTCCTTGCCTTTTCCAGCTTCAGAGAGTGCCAGTGGCCCTGGGCTTGTGGCCATATCCCTCCAGCTCGTGCTCCGCCCGCCTCTGACTTTCTGACCTCCTGCCTCCCCCTTGTCAGGACCCTTCTGATGACAGTGGTCCACCCAGGTATTTCAGAATAGCCGCCCCATCTCAAGCTTCTCCACTGACTCCCATCTGCGAAGCCCCTTTGCCACTTCCGGCCACCTGTTCACCAGTCTTTGGGGGTCAGTGGACAGCCTTTGGGGGTCCTCTGGCTGGCCTCCCACGCCTGCCCCTCTGTCCGGCCAAGTGAAAGAGCTCAGACCGGGGGTGAGTTGGGGCCGGCTCTTCCCACCTGTGGTCCAGGGACATCTCCCCTCCCCCCGCCCCGCCACCCCGTGGCACAGAATTGGCCAAGGTGGGATCACTGACAGCCCAGAAGGTGGCCCAGGCTGCAGTCAGGGCTTTTTGTTCCGGAACAAATTTATCAGCACCCCCCGGCCGTGGCCGCACAGCTCCTGATCGTCGCTGTTTGTAAAAGCCTGCACGTGCCAAGCACGGGGATGATCTCATTGTTTGGGATCCTTGCATCGTGCTCCCCAAGCATGGGGTGTATTTTATCATCCTCGTGAACCAGAATAGTCACGAGATCGCAGAGCTCGGTCAGCACTGAAGGGAGGTGACTCAGCCCCAGACTGTCTGGGGCACGGCCGGTCCCACGGCTGACTCCCCTTCAGCCTCCGCCTCCCCAGTCAGGAGGTGCAGGCTCTGGGTCTCCAGTGGACTCAAACCCGGGTCTGTCAGAGACTCACACAGAAGGTGTCCCCGGGCTCGCTCCCTCCTCAGGGCACAGGTGTGAGCTTGCCTTGTGTCCATGGGCTGGTCTCAATCTGTCTGAGATACGGACGAGCCTCCGAGCCTGCCCCCGGGGACCTAAGGCCCTGCTGCACTGGCCACTGAGCTGGGTCATGTGTTCAAGCCCAGGGAGTCCCCCAGACTCTGCCTGGGGGAGCGGCTGAGCTTTGTCAGTAGTTCGGGTAGGGACTCCCTGGGCGGAGAGGGACCCTGAATTTGTACCCACTTGTGCCTACATGTGGGTGTGTCCATGTGGGTGCGGAACAGAAGTCGGATTCTTGTCTTGGAAAGAGGCTCTGTTCTGGCCTTTGTGAAAGTCCCTGGACCATCAAGGTCAGGGTCACCTTGGAGCAGACCCCCGTGGGGTCAGACGAGAACAGACACTGCATTTCTGCCCTTGGGATGGTCAGTGGAAAACTTGGAATGCCATAACTGCTTTACAGCATGAGTTGGACGACCTGGGTTCACGTCTTGGCCCCGCACCTCCTGCCTGTGAGCCTGTGGGAAACCTCCTAATCTCCCCAAGCCTCAGTTTCCTCATTTGTACCTGGGGTGATGATGCGGACACTCCCAACTTCCCAAGGTAGACTTGCAAGGACCCGGTAAGCCAGTCCTCGCATGGGCCCCAGTGCTGATGCATGGGCGTGCATTAGACTTGGCCAGACCTTCCTTGTGCCCCGTCTTATTTGAGAGGAGCTGGTGACGGTGGTGGTGATGACAGCCACGACTGCAGTTGTGTGACCACCTGCTATGGGCCAGGCCCGATTCTTGGTGCTCTCCCAGGAATCATTCCCAGTCCTCATGACATTCCTGCAAGGTCAGGGTTCATGGCCCCATTTTGCAGATGGGAAAATTCAGGCTGAGTTGCCAAGGTCTGTGAACGAGGGTGGCATGGATCTGGGAGGGTTTGGCTCTCTGAGTGGTGATTTTTAACTAGGGTCTGCCTGAGTTCAAGGCTGGGCTCTTTCTTCCCTGATCTTCTGCAGTTAAAGCCACAAGCTTTGAAGCCAGCCTGCCTGGGTTTGAATGTACTTAATTGACGTGAGATCTTGGAGTCTCAGTTTATCCCTCTGTGAAGTGGGCATAGTGCTAGTCACCTCACAGGGCTGTTGGGAGGACTAATGGCAGAATGTGAGGCTAACAAAGGCCAGGCACCTGGAGCAGTGCCTGGTAGAAAGGAGGTCCCAGAACTACTCTGGCCCCCGGCATCCAACCACCATGCCTCTTTCCACTCATCCTGGCCCCTCCTGTCAAGGAGCGCGTACAGTGGCTGCTTCCGGCCGCCAGTGTCCGGAGTCACTCCTACCCAGCAAAATAAGCACACGGGGACAGTGAGGTCTTGTTTTAGGAAAAATCTCCCTGGTAGCACTTCTGTTTCAGTTCTGTACCTGAGAGGTTCCCCTGGGTGAATTACTGTGTGAGGGCTACAAGGCAGCCCCTCTGGGTAGAGGAGGCTGGGCCACGCGTGCTTGGGCCCTGACATGCGGCAAGCCGGTGACTGGACCTCGCTGTCTTCTTGTCGTTGCAGGCTGCCAACAGCTACCTTCGAGACCAGTGGTTCCATTCTCTGCAGTGGAAGGTAAGTCCTGACTCGGTGGCTCACTGAGGGCGGCCGGCTCTGCTCGGGCCGCCTCCTGCGGGCCCACAGCTAGTCTGTTACCTAGTGGTGCGAAGGCGGACATCTCCTGCCTTCCAGACGGCTCGGCCCAGGAGCCTTGGCCCATTGTGGAAGAGCCTCTCCCCCTCGTCCCTCTGATGTGCGATGCCTTTCTCCCTGCGCTGGCATTCCTGCGTCCTTGGCCGCGTACGTTGCTTGTGAGCTATCTGGGATTGTGCCTGCTTCCAGAAGGATCACAGAAGCACTTGCTTGCGGAGCAGGGGCTCTCCTGCAGGGCCGGGTGAGACAGGGCTCAGGGTCTAGAGAGGCTGGGTTGAAAGTGACTTCGGATGGTTGCTCCGAATATAAACCTGCCAGAGGTTCAAGAGTCCAACTGTTCTCCCACATCTTCACTTCTTTCAGTTACCTGCTTCTTTGGCCCAATTTTCCTGTTCACCCTCTGCATAGGAGGGCCCAGAGCATTTTAGCACAGAAGGAGATGAGGCCTCTCCTGGTCCCTTTCAAGACCCAGGGGCCAGATCTGCCGAGAAGGAGCCTCCCAGCCCCCGGGGAATCCACGCCGTGCCCAGGGTATGGAATGTGCGGGCAGCTTCTCCTTCCGCCCTGCCTCCCTGTCCCTCCCGCCTTCGTATCTTTTAGTTTAGAACAAGCCGTGACAGTCCTGTGGCCTCACTGAGCCAGCAGGGTATGGCTGGAATGACCGGTGCATGTCCTGAGCTGCGGTCGTTACAGTAAGCTGGAGAGCCGCGGAGGGTGAGCGGCGGGCCCCGTGCAGGGCATCAGGCCTCCGGCGGTGTCGGGCTGACCAAGGGAACGCTCGGAATTCCTCTCGTGCCTCTGAGGGACTCTCGGCACAGCCCGCCCAAGGACGGAAATACAACCCCGGAAAATGACATTCCTGGCCCCAAACAGGGCCACTCCTCCAGTTTCCCCCGACAGCTGCAGGTCCTCTCGCTTGGCACCCGTGTGGCAACCTCAGAAGCTCAACAAGAAGTCTCCGAGGATTAGAATTTATTGAGCACCTACTGTGTGCCAGGACCACGACGCTGGGCGCATCGTGGCCATTTCACCCTTGCCGCAGCCCTCGCAAGGCTGATGACTGTCACCGCTCCCATTTTATGCTCGGGGAAGGTGAGGCAAGGCTGGAGCCCAGCTCCCACAGCTCGTCAGGGCTGGAGGCCGGGTTCACACCGGGGTCCCTCTCAGGCCTGCAGGTTTCTGAATGTGCAGGCAGAAGGCAGCGGGGCGGGGGCAGCGAGGAAAACAAGGTGGCACATTCCTGCTCATGGAGTCAGCAGGAGCTACGGAGAGCTGTTTCCCCAGCAGGATTATCCCTCGGCCCTGAGGCCTGGCTGTGTGCGGCCCTGTGTGTCCCAAGACAGGCCAGGCTGATGTCAGGACCTGCTGGGGGCCGACTGGGGGTTAAATGCCAGAGGAGCAGGGAGGATGAGAGGGATGGAATGGTTGGGGAGCTTCTGAAGGGAGGGCCCATTTCACTGCCATGACGGCCTCCCCCTTCTGTTCCCCAAATGCATTTTCCAAGTGAATGGAAAGCTCAGTGGGTGGCTGCCTTGCTGTGTCTTAGCTCAGGAAGGAGCAGGAAACTGCTGCCCCCTTGACCGTGGGGAAATGCCTCCCTGCAGAGGTGGCTGAGACCCCTGTGGAGGGGCAGGCCGCTGTCTTCCGCCATGTTCCGCAGAGCCCTGCCTAGCTGGGCGAGTTCTGCAGCTGCCGTCCGCGGCCTGTGGGAGCACCTGAAAGGCGGTACCTGGGGAATTTGTGAACAGTGTGTGGCTGGGAGGGAGGGCTCAGACGGTGGGCTTGGAGAGCCGAATGTCCGAGACTGGCCAGGAAGATGACTTGAAAGTGACGAGCTTGAAACGTACAAATTTAAACGTCAAGTATTGCGTTCAGTCAATTTGACTGAACAGCTACAGAATCGGGGGTGCCTGGGCTTCCAGCAGTGTTCAGGAAGGCCCGGATGTCTGCACTCAGTTTTGTGGCGTTTGGTATCTTTATGGTTGTTACATTTATTAAAAAACAAAAGCCCCCCCCCCCAAAAAAAAACAAAAACAAAAACAAAAACAAACAAAAGCATCCAGGAAACCCAAGTCAGAGTTTCAAGGAACTGGCAGGTGCCTGGCAGTGTGTGGCCCTTTTGCCACGTGGTAGATGGTGACCTTTGTTCTCCCTGTATAAGCTTTTACTGGTGTGTTGGGCGGGTGTAAGACACTGGCAGTCTTCCCCCTTTGACAGTTGCCCCCTCCCAATAATTTAGGTGTGCTGCCACCAGGTGGCAGTGGTATCTTAGAGTCAACAACTTGGTTTCAGTTTTGCTGAGATGGGAAGAAGCATGCTCTCCTTTTTAAAATGGGGAAGTTTAAGGTGCTTTGGAGGCCCTTTGGGCTAGCAAAATGAGCTGAAGACCTGTTAGGGTCTGGGTAGGTTCTAGGAAGTGTTCATGAATTCTGATGCAGATACAGTGTACCAGGCATGGCTGTGCACTTTTCTGTTCCTTGTCATTCAGCAGATGAGGGAACCAAGGCTCAGAGAGTGCTAAGGGCTTACCCACAGGCACACAGCAGATCTTAGTACAGATCTGCGGGTCTGCCCTGCCTCTCCAGCTATGCCTGATCGTGACCTTGGGACCCTTCAGCCCGCTCAGGATGTGACCTTCCGCCTCTCCTGCCTGATAGAGCCTCTCTTTCCGCCATATTTATAATCAACCTTCTTGGCTTTTTCCTTTTCCTCTTTTCCGTATCTTTTTAGAAAATCAAAAATGAGGACTTCAGAAACTCTGCAACCTCAGCTTGATTTTCAAAATTTTCTGCATATTGTTTTTGTCGTTTTCCGCTACATCAACGTGTGTGTGTCGTTGCTGCGGTGCACGTGGAGAACCCATTCTTTTCTTTGTAAGGAATGCTGCCTATTAAATACTATGTTCCCATTGGTTTAGTTTTTACTGAGTCGTACGGGTGTCTCTAGGGCCTTCTCAACAAAGAATTGCTCCCAAGGGGAGCCAAATGGGTTCTTTGGGGCTTAAAAAACCTTGAGTTATTACAATAGTACTTGGCCCTCTGAAGTTCAACCCCATTCAACAAAATCCATATTTTTTAGTATTTAATTTCAAAGGGAGGAAGGGAAATAGGAGGAAAATGCCCAAGAAGGCTCCTGGGAGGGGGACTGGGCAAGGATAATTAGAAAAAGGCTGAGAAATGCCCAGTCCGCCCCAGGTGGTGTTGTAGGGTACCGATGCGATCTTCTCGCCTGCACCTGGTCCGCCCTGGTAATGCTGGCGTTCAGTGACTTCAGCGCCCGACTTCTCCCTTCTTGCGCCGTCACACTATGCCTTGGCCCAGACCCTGTTTTGAGCATCCTGTTGTCTCCCTGAATAGTCCATCATTACTGACACTTACATGTAAGGACATCTGAGCCCCCGGCCCATGCTCCCAAGGGTACCCAGAAGGGTCCCAGCTCCCAGGTTCCCCTTCCCTGCTCCCTCCGCCCCTCCAGCGGCTCCCCTCTTCCTCTCGGCCTCCTGCCTTTGGCCAGCACTGCTCAGGGAGAGCCTTCTCATAGGAGGACGGCCAGCATCTCCATTCCCAGGAGGGAGGGCAGGACCGGGTTACTCTGGGTGGTGGGACAGCATCGCCAGCCCTCCCAGGACCCTCCAGAGCGCAGCGCCCTGAGGGCTCCCTGGGGAGACCAGCCCTGTTTGGTTTGGGTGGTTTGGCCCCTGAGGCCACTTCCTCGGGGTGTGTAAGTGTAAACAGTTTTACTGAGTTAATGAGGCCTCGGTTCGGAGCGAGAGATGCACCTTGGAGGCCAGTTCCTGTGGAGACAGGCCTGTCTGTGTGAAGACTGTGAAGGGACAGGCCTGCCTACGTGTGCAAGGCTATGAGGGGACAGCCCCATTCCTGTGTGCAAGGCATGTGAGGGCATCGTGTGTGTTTACAAAGCGGTGAGAAGACTGGCCCGTTTCTGTGTCCCAAGTTTTGAGGCAAGAGGCCTAGGTGTGCACAACTGTGAGGTCAGGCCTATCGGGGTGGACAGCCGCTGGCTGGGAGGAGGCACACACCAGGCCCAGTAGAGAGCCTCCAGCTCTGCAAGATGGCCTTTTCACTTCTGGGGAGGGGTTCCATGTGGGCCCTTGCGCAGAAGTCCTGAAAACCAAGACTGTTTATCTCCGGGGGAAGCTGGGTTACTAAGAACGGTCCCCGAGGCCCATCCCAAGAGCTGGGGCCAGAGAAGCAGAGTCTGCGTGAGACAAGACGCTGACCTGTTTTCTTGTCCCAAGGCTGCGGGGCAGAGGAGGCACCCGGCTCTGGGAAAATCCCGGCTCAGGTTGGCATCCTCTCCGGCACTCCGCCTCGGCCACGCCGCCTCCTCTCCCCACACAGGTTCCCCCAAGCCCCTGGGGTGGCCGCAGCCTTGCAGTCACCCCAGCCTTGCGTCACCCCATCCCTGGCTCTGTCCCTCTTCAGTGTAGAGCAGGAGGGTGGGAAGGAATGCGGGGTGCACATGCCTGGGGGAGGGGATGAGTGTGTTTGTGTGAGAATGTTGCACGTGAGGGGGTAACCACGTAGGAGTGTACTGGGTACGGAGTGGGTTTATTTGAGCCTCGGTTTTCTTCTCTGTCAAATGGGGAAAATCCAGCACCTTGCTCACCGGGTCGCGGTGAGGTGGGATGCTCTGCCGTGTGTGAGGCGGTTGGAAGGGGGCTGGCAGCCGCGGCTGGTGTGAGGTCGGTGTGGCTTAGCCACCCCCCCTCCAGGCCCAGCCCCTGCCCTGCCCCTGGCAGGCGTGTTTCAGAACTGGAGATGGGCAGGAAGTGTCCTCAGGGGTGAGGGCGACCGCCATTCCTCGAAGGCTTGTGAGCACCGCTGTGCCTGGTACTTCGTGCACATCCGCTCCCCGGTCTTCACTCCCCCATCTCATAGATGGGGGGGGGGGGGTGGCAAGGACATTGCCAAGGACAGCCAGCTCCTAATGATGCTGCAGGCGAGCTTCCGCAGCAGGCCCTGACTGAGCCTGACATGGGGGTGAGCCCATCCCGTGCTGGGAGCCCGCACTGAGGCACGGCCACCATCAGGGTCCCTGATGTGCAGGTGAAGACTGCAGACGGAAGCCTAGGTCCCCACCCCCCGTATGGGGTTTGCAGGGGGCTGGTCCCCTCACCCCATTTCCACACGGTGAGAGGGCACGGTCCAGCTTGTGTCCACATTCCCGGGCAATCGGGTCAGGGGACAAAGGGCCCTAGAACTAATGTCCCTTCCTCAGAGGGAAGCTCCTGGAGGATGGATGGACCCTACAGTGGGTGCTGTCGCCCCCAACTCTGACCTTCCTCCTAGACCCACTTCCCTCTTCCTTTCTGGGCCTTTCTTCCTCGGGAAGAGCCACTTCTAGTCCTGCATCTGTGGCCTCTGGATGCCTCTGGGCCCACCTGCTGACCTCCCTGAGTTGGCAGCCCCCTCCCCCCCGCCAGCCCGTGTGCCCGAGTCTTCATCCAGCACCCCCACGCCCAGCAAAAGCAGTAAGTGGCCATCATCACCCCACTGAATCCTCACAAACCCAAAGAGGAGCCTGGTCTCCCTGTTGCCCATGTCACAGATGGGGAGACCGAGGCTGAGAGGTTAAACCCCTTGCTCAGGGTCAGTGGCGGAGCTGGAGTGTAGACAAAACTCCGAGTCGAGAACCTGGGGTGGATCTCAACCGCCAGGAACGTGGTGGCTCCCGCTGCACGCGAGTCTGGTGGCTGAGGCGAACACGTGCACACACGCACACGCGCCGACAGTTCCTCACCCTCGTGAGCTGGCCCTGCCCGGCCGGCCCTCAGCTCCTTCCTGTTCCAGTGGCTGGCGTGTGCAGGGCCTCGGTGTTTGTTTTGTGCAACATCTCATAAGAGCTTTACGTCTTTCTCTCAGTCTCACAGCCATCCGTGTGAGGATTATGGGAATTAGCCTTGGCTGGCCAGTCCCATTTCTTGTGGGTAAAGGCTGACTGCCCTGTCTGACCTGCGTGCCCCAGGACCACTGTCAGGCCACCTGTCCCGGCCCAGAAGGTCCACCTCTGGGTGGACCAGCCTGCCTCCACATCTGCCCCAAATGTACCATGTCCCCAGTGTCCTCAGAGACCAACATCAAGGCTCTGTGTGCCTAGACCCAGCCCGGATCCTAACCTTGCTCTGCACAGGCACCGCCCTCCGGTGTGACCCCTGGCTGGGCTTGCATGCCCCAGCCGGGACGTCCCCTTGTCTGGAGGGAAAACAGTGACCCCTGCGCACCCCTCCCTGCCCCCGTCACCCTCCTCTGTCCTTCCTCCCCTTGCGCTCTCCATCCTTTTTATAGGCATCTTGAAAACACCTTCCCAGCCACACCAAGGGCAAAGCCACTCGGCTCCTGCCAGCCTCCACCCGACGACTGACTTCGCTCTTGCAAATGTCCTCCCTGGCCTCGTGTGCCTTTGCATGGATGCTTTGGTGGTTGTGGCCGTCCCTGTGGCTTCAGCACAGCCTTGCCGCAGAGACGCCTCGACGTGTCCAGACCTGTATGCATCAGCTCTCCTGGGTGCGTGACACCTGTGAAGAGGTTGTGGCCTCATTTACCACACAACTCGCTATGGCTGGGCGTTCAGGCTCTTCCGGTTTCCTCCGTTACCGATAACGCAGTCGTGCCTTTCCCCCAGACCTAAGTTTCTACTTCTTGGGAACTACTTTTTTTTTTTTTTTTTTTTTAATTTATTTATTTGTCAGAGAGAGAGGGAGAGAGAGAGCGAGCGAGCACAGGCAGGTAGAGGCAGAGGGAGAAGCAGGCTCCCTGCCGAGCAAGGAGCCCGATGTGGGACTCGATCCCAGGACGCTGGGATCATGACCTGAGCCGAAGGCAGCCGCTTAACCAACTGAGCCACCCAGGCGTCCCTCTTGGGAACTACTTTTTTAAGGCAGATTTCCAGAACAGCAGCCACTGTTCTGGGGTATCTTTGCAGCCCTTACCACATTTGCCAGTTGGCTCCCAAAGGAATAACTTCTGCCGTGCCTACAGATGAGAGCTCAGGGGGCTGAACTGCCTGGGTTCAAATCCCAGCTCTGCCTTCCCTGGCGGTGTGACCCTGGGCCAGTTGCTTTCCTCTCTCAGCCGACTTCTCCTCCTAGAGTGGGGCTCACAGTAAGACCAAGCTCATTAGGTTCTCATAAGGATGAAATGGGTCAGCAGAAATAAAGAACTTAGAAGGCCACCTGCTGTGTGAGTAAGTGTTAGATCAATGTTGATTATCCTTATTCTGCTTTAATGATCAAAGACGCCGTTTCCCTTTGTGCACAAGTGTCCTAGCAGACAGTCCAGAAGAAGGGCAGCACAGGCAAGGCGCACGAGCCGTCGCCCACGGGGAGCCCATGATAGACGTCACTAATCCTTCTCTGTGCTCGGTTCCCCTGCGGCAGAACTCTTCCCAGCTGAGCCCTGCATTATGACCTCCTAGACCGTCATCCATCCAACGTGGCTAGCACCCACATCTCGTTCTGTTGGCTCGGACCTGTGCCGTTTAGGGGCTTGTTCATGGGAGAAGTTGTCAAGCCTCCCGACTGAAACTCTGGGTATGGTTCTCCTCTGCTTAGGAAGGGCGTGAGTGTTACCTGCCCACCTCTGAGAAAGGAGGTGAAACAGGGAAGCGGGACAAGGATGGGTGGAGTTGGCCTCAGCCCTCTTATGGGCCCAGGCACACGTTGGCTTCAGCCAGATCAGAAAGGCCAGAATTCCATCCAGATTCATTTGTGGCCATTGGTCAGAGAAGGTTTTGTGACTTCTTAAGAGGGGGTCCTAGGCTCGGTGAAGAATGGAGAAAGGGTTGGCTTTCCCCCAGAGGCACAGCTCATCCCAGCCCGGGACAGGGGGAGGGGCCTCCGAGGAGGGACAGTGCGTGGAGCAGAGGCCCTTACCGGCTGCTTCGAGGGGACCTGTGCTCTGTGGAAGGGAGTGGAGGCCCCTGGGGCTCAGGCTGCCAGCCCCTGGGAGGGCCACAGTCTCCAGAGACTCAATAGGCCATTGGGGCCCTATAACTAATAACAAGGGCAGCTTCGGGGATTGAAACTAACAAGTGGCAGAGGGCTGGGTAGCCTTGGGGACGAGAGCTCATGCCCTTGTGGGCTGTCTTTACAGTAGACAGAACAATCGTTAGATCCTTACTAACATCAGGAGCTGTGCTGGGGGCTTTCGTGTGTGTGTGTGTGTGTGTGTGTGTGCGTGTGTGTGTGTGTATACTCTCTTCACATCATCCCCAAGTTTGATTAGGCCCATCTTGAAGGTCTGCAGTCACACAGCCAGAACCAGGCAGAGCCGGGGTCTGAATCCGGGCGGTTGGTCTCCAAACCCAGCCTCCTCCTTCCAGCGGGAGATGGTACCACCACGGCCATGGGGAGGGTGGGGACATGGGTACAACAGCCCCATCTCTGAGCCCAGCAAGGCAGAGAGTGCCCAGCAAGCGTGAGGTCCTGCACGGTGCGTCTCCACTGTTCCCGACCAGAGCACTCTCTGGCATAGACGTGGGCCATTTGAATCCGTTAAGTAAACTTCATTGAAGGATTATGTGCAGAAAGGACACAGATCAAAAGTGTACTGCTGGGTGAACTTTCCCAAACTCTCACAGAATTGACCCGAGTAACAGCCAGATTGAGGAACAGAGTGACTGCCTCCCAGGCATCTCCTTGGCCCCCCAAGCCCCTCTGCTTCACCACCCCCCACCGTCAGAGAAGACCACTGTCCTGCCTTCTGTCGGCCCAGATGCATTCTGCACCCCCCCTTCAGTGGACACTGCCCCCAGAGTTTTCCAAAGTGGTTATACCTACCCCCAGCATATAAGAGGCCACCGGCACAGGACATGAACAATCATATTTATTAAGGGTTTTTTTTTAATACTCAAAAGGACAAAAAGAATTAAAGAAAATTCCCACTGCCCATAAACCTGTTCATAAATCTTAAATTAAAAAACAACAACAACACAGAGCTATGATTGACATGTAACAAAATGCACATACTTGGCTGTTGGCGTAGTGAGTTTTGACTATTGTATTGACCTGAATAACCCCCGCCCAAATTCCTGCCCCCCCCAGAGGTTTCCCTTGTGCCCCTCTGCTGTCAGCCCCCTGCGCCTCCAGGGCCTCTGTGGACTCTTCCGGGGGATGACAGCTGTGGGTGTATGTGGTGGTTCTCAGTGGCCCAGGAAGGTGTGAGGGGGCAGTCTCATCCCCGCATGCGGTGTCCCCAGAGCAGGCCTGTGAGCCCCTTGTGGGGGCTTTTGGAAGGTCCTAGGACTATTCCTCTGAAAAACTCCACACAGACCGTAGTCCCCACACCGTGTCATTCTTGGCTCCTTGACGCTTTAAGGACCTACCAGGGCGATCTCTCTCTGGCAGGACCCACAGATCTGCTTCATCCTTTTTATGGTTTTCAGTATTCTGTTCACGCAAGGGTCAAACTGGGTGGGACTCTAGATCTTTCCGTAAAACCCTGCTGTGTAGACGGGGAACCGGAGTTTCTGCAAGAAAGAAGGGGGGAGGGGAGCCTGTGTGGAGCACCTGCCGTCTACAGGCCGGAGACAGCGAAAGGTGCTTGCTGTGTGATCCTCACCCCTCGAGACACCCTCCTGGCCCCCCAGCCATCCCCTGCGTCAGAACCTGGAGCCCCAGGGCGGGTGTGATGACCTACCCCAGGCCACAGAGCAGGAAATGGATGAGCTCGCTTTGCACCACATCTCTGGGACCCCAAGCCTTCCCCAGCCCCCACCAGAGGGCCAGGCTTGGGCTTTGACCATCCAAGACCCTTCTCCCCACCCCGACCTCCTTGTGTGGGAAGGTCTTCTTTGGGCCTCGGAATGGTGCACGACAGCAGCTCTCCAAGTGGCCAAGAAAGAAGTGCATTTGTGGGTTGTTTTTTTTTCTCCCCAGACAAGGAAGGGGGGCCCAGAGCTTTGGTGTGTCATCCCACGCACGCTTTGATGGGGGCTGATGAGTCACTGAACCATACAAGGAAGTTTTTTCACGTAAATGGTTTGCGGGTGAACTTGTTTTCTGCCCTTTAAGGCAGATTTTTTTTTTCCCTCTTTCTTTCTCTTTAAAGAAGAGCCTTTAAAACAGAAATGTGAGGCAACATCTTGACGAGCAAGACCTTTTGTTCCGTGGGGGTATGCAGCGGGCCCCTGTCGCAGCTGGGTGGTGGGCAGCAGCCCCGGGAGGCCGGCGCCGGTCGGCTCTCCGCAGGGGCCGTGGCGGGTGGTCCGGCCGCGGCCGGGAAGGTGGCTGCTCTGTGCGCCTCTGAGGCTCCTGCCCGACTGTTGGCTCTGTTGGCTCGGAGACGGGGCCAAACAGACTCCAGAAAGAGCAGCCACTGTCCCCACAGAGAAATTAGGGCCTCTCCTCACCTGATGATCATAAAATACCCAGTGGGGCAGTCAGCCCAGCTCTCTGGATGACGAGGTGTTTCCGAGTGAGGCTAATTGACCAGGAGACTGGGCAGAAGCACCACAGACGTGGTGACCGTCACCCATGCCCCGCTCCCCGGGGGATCCTGGTGCCCTCCTGGAACCAAAGACAGTCTTACAGGACACCCCGAAATGGACAGAGACGCCCTTCTGAGGCGCCTTATGCCGTCCCGACAGCCAGCTGACTGTGGCGGCAGAAGACCAGGGTGGCTTGTGACCGGGTGGGGGGCCGGGCAGATGCTTGGCTAAGACCCTCGGGCCGAGCGGATGGAATGTGACCTCTGGCTCGAGTAGACGTCCAGGGACGTGTGGACCCTGAAAAGCATGCCCTGGACGTCGGGCCAGGTCAGCAGTAGCCACGTGGCCCATGGTGTCTGCTGGCTTTGTCACCATCTGCATGAGAATAGGGTGGTCCTTGTCTCCCCTCGGGCCTCCCGGCCACCGTGGACAGGGGGTTCCAAACCAGTGGTTCTCAAAGTGGGGTTCCCAGACCAGCAGCACCTTCTTCACCTGGAAATTTAGTAGACGTGCCAGTCTTCTGTCTCATGATCTTGAGTGTCCTCCAGGTGATTCCGAGGCCCACCAAAGCTTGAGACCTTTACCGAGTGCCGACTGTTTTTCCTCCACTTCACTGTGTTGTCCTTGTCAGGCCATATGGTGTCACCGAGGGGTGGGGATTGGACCCTCTTCCACAGACAAGGAAACTGACTCGCAGGTTAAATAACTTCCCTGCGTGGCCGAGCCAGAATTCAGTCCTGGTCTGTGCCTCCTGTGTCCTCCAGGCCCTGCTAACGGGCCCCTTGCAGCCGGAGATCAAGGGTAACTGGCTGAACGGATCTGTGGCTTTTGGGTCACTCTGCCAGCACCTCTCCCATTTGGGCAGCCAGCAGAATCACCGTGACGGCCACGCTCCCCATCACAGACCACCGTGGTCCATCATGGACCTCCTCTGGGTGAGTCTGCAGGGCCCTCCTCAGCAGGGAAGGGAGAGCCGCCCTGGAAATTCTGCCTCTCTGCGAGACCCCCCCACTCAGGAAAGCAGGGACAGGTGTCATGCTGGATTCTGGCCACCATTACCTGCCAGCACGGGCGCACCAGGGGGCACCTGCAAATTAATTAGGGAGCTGAGCTCTTTTCCACGTCACTCATAAACTCGGGCCCAGGCTCCAGCCCAGAGGAGGCAAACCCCCCCCACCCCCAAGGAGGAGTGGGAGCTTCCCAGAGATGAACAGATCAGATGCCCTTTGAAGGAATGCAAGCACTAGACACAGTGCTAAGACACATGAACAATGGAGGCCCCCACGGAGATGCCACTATCTTGAGGCTGAGCAAGGGAACTCCTTATTTGGGATAGAGATTTCCCTTTATCAGGCCCAGAGGAAACAGGACGGAAACAGGGGCCCGGGGCCATCCCCTGCTGTCCCCCACATTTCGGGGAGCGAACCTCACTAGGGGCTGACCCCTCCCACACGGCAGAGGGAGAGAGCGGCTTCTGGTACAGTATGTGCGTTTTTAAACTTACTCGGGGGGTTGCTATTACAACCAGGGTGTGCCCGCAGAAGATGGCACCTCCTGCTAAGAACTGGCGAGGGCCCCCCACTGTGGTTTTCACTTCAGGTTCAGCGTGTGCTCCAGGCACAGAAATGTCCCTAGAAAAGTCACGGAAAAGTCATAGGGTCTCCTGGGCTGCCAGTTTCAACGGTGGGGCCTCAGCCATGGCTGGGATGTGAAGGGACTGTGTCGCATTTATCGCTGGGGCGGGCAGGACAAGCCTCTGGCTGGCCTAGAGCCTGGGGAGGTCAGGTGGGCTGCGTTCCTGGAGACCCTAGTGGTCTGCGCTGATCGAGGGGGCTGGCCGCATGCTGGCCGGACGGCCATGGCCCCCGAGGAAGGGCTCTTTGACACGGCGACCTGACCAGGAGGGGAGGGCATGGAAGTATGGCGGTCACAGCAGCCGATGGCCGTGGCCAGAAAGCCCATCAGGAGGATCTGCACAGAGGGCTGAGGTCAGGCAGGAGAACTGCTGTTTGCTTCATTTTCTAAATGTAGATGCTACCTTTGCCCACTGATGCTTGAGGTAACTTTACAAAAACGCGCAGCAGGGAGAAGTCTATCCTGATTGATTTGGAAGGCCCTCCTCCGGGGGTTAGGAGAGGAAAGGCAAGACACAGAGATCTATGTATAATGTGATGCCCTTTTTTTGTAAAATGAATGAGAGACAAAACAGCAAATCAGAGGACCAAACTAAGCCTGTGTACTTGCATTTGACTATGTGTGGCCGTGGAAAAAGATAAGAATGGATACATGCCAGGGGCTTTTTCTGAAGAAGGGGCATTTGGGGGACACAGCTCTACCCATTCATGCTACCATAGCAGAGTGTGGCCGGAAAAGCCTAGAATATTGTTTTCTGGCCCTTTACAGAAAATGTTTGCCAAACCCTAGTATGTGCTGTGGTGTTAGTATGGGTTCAGGGGTACAGGGGTGGGGGAGGTGGGGTGGGAGACAGAGATGAAGTTAATAGAAGGCCAGCGTATGTGATACGGGCTACATTTATGCACACATTTATCCTTCTGTGTGTGTGCGCATGTGTGCGTGCACGTAGCACGCACGGAAAGAGAACCCATGGAATGATGGCCACCAGCATAGAAGCAGCAGGCAGTGAGCCACACTGGCATTCTGGTCCTCTTCTCTCCACCCTAACATGGTCTGTAGGATTCTGTTTTCCAGGGAACATATATTACTTGAGAAACCAGGTTCTCTACTGCAACAAGGGAAAGCCAAAAATAACAAGAGCTCAGATACCTTCCAGCTCTTTCTAAGAACGTGGGATTCTAACCGCTTTGAAAATTCGGTGGAAGGGCAGTACCACCTTCATGATCCCAATTTCTGAACTCTTTGGGGACTTCTTCATATTCCTTTGTAATTAAATGTATAGAACATAGATCTGGCTTCCTGTGACAATTTGAAACATTACAGACAGAGCCAGAGCTCCTCCTTCCCGCCCCCGGCCTTGGTTTTCCCTCAAGCCACTTCCCTCTGCAGGGAGACAGCTGTCATCAGCCTGACCCGGGCGCCCTGCCCCCACACCGCGCTCAGTGCACGCGTGTGAATCTATGTGCACACATTTGTGTTCGCTTCTGCACTTAGTGTCTAGCAGATGTGGGGCCTCTGGTGGACCTTCCAGCTCTCCCTTCTTCTTGTAACTGTTGCTCCGGTGACCCCGTGCATGGGACCACGGTCTGTTTGATGTGTCTTGGCTGACGGGCATTTCGGGGGTTTCTCGTCACCTTTATTTTCCTCAGGGGTTAACCGTCATCGGCCAACGTCCTGCCACACTCGTCAGCTGCCATTTACTGAGCACCTGTGGAGTCCTGGTGTTCAGCCTGAAATACCACGGTCTCGTCAACACCTCCAAGAGGCAGGTGCTCCTGTCATCTCCGTGTCCCAGAGGAGGAAATCAAGGTTCCAGGGAGTGATAGAATTCTCTGGTAGCTGCACGGCTTACCCACAGCAGAGCAGAAGTTCGAGTTCAAATAGGGGCCCTCACTCGGTCCGGGATATCGCACGCGCCTGAGAGCCAAGACGGGGCCTCGCCTGGGCCCCGGAGCTCCTGGGAGTTCACAGGCTGGTGGGGGGGGCAAGTAAGCGAAGGGAGGTGGGGTGTAGTGTTGGGTGTGCTGAGTGTGAAACTGGGGATCCCCTCAGCCTCCCGACAGCCTTGTGATGAGCTGTGGCAGGCACGTGCAGTCCCTTCCCGGGGGTCTCGTCTGGCGTTCCGTAGCCAGGGGGCGGCTGGGAACGCGGCCTCCCCTGGGGTTAGGGCCACATGGAGACAGGGGTGCGTTTCCAGAATGCTGAGAGCGGGTCCATGGCTGTGGCCGTGGCCATGTGCGCTCACAGTCGTCCTGGACTCTGACTCAGGACAAGCAGGAGCCCAAGTGCGGGCCGCGCTCCCTGCGGTGTCCAGGTGGCTCCCTGGTACGCGGCCGGTGGGGCAGGTACCCCGGGGCGCAGGCAGCACAGCCGGCAGGAACACTGGCGTTTCCACCCTCTGAGGGAACAAGGAAGAGACAGGGGTCCACATCTCCCCCAGAAAGAGAAGACCCAGTGAATTCCAAACTGAGGAAGAGCACCCTGGGTGTGCGGGCCCCCGGGCCACACCACCACGCACCCGCCAGACGGGCCCCAGCCACCATCTTCCTAAAATAAAAGCGCTGGAACGGTCAGCCTGAGTGGCTGCAGCGGACCAGCGGGGCAGTCAGGGACCAGGCCCCCCGGGGTCTGTCGCTGCTTCGCGGCTCACCAGGTGTGCGTTTCCTGGGGCTGCTCTGACAAAGTGCCGCCCACAGCGACGTGCGCTGTCTCCGAGTAGAGGGCAGAAACCCCAAATCAAGGTCTCCCCGCCACGAGGCTGTGCCCCCATGCACACGCTCTATGTGTGGAGGTCCTTTTCCTTGCCTCTCTGGAGTTCCTGCGCTTGTGGACGCAGAGTGGCGGCCTTGGCCCCCGGCTCCACATGACCTTCTCTCCCTGGTGTGTGTATGTGATGTTGGCCACAGCGCCCGCCTCTGAGCCAGCCTGACCTCGTCTTCCCTTGACTGCACCTGCGAAGACCTATTTCCAGATAAAGTCACGTCCACAGACACTAGCGGTTAGGACTTGGACGTGTCACTCAGGAACACAACTCCGCCCACAGCAGCAGCTGTATGACCTCGGGCAAGGTATCAGCCCCTCAGTGCCCCTCCTCCCATGCATCATGGGGACAGACTCCCGGGCCCCACCGGGCCCCACCTGGCTCTATGGAGTTAGAATCTGCTTTTTTTTTTTTTTTAAAGAAAAGATTTAGTTACTTATTTTAGAGAGAGCGCGCACACATGATTAGGAGGAGAGGGAGAGAAGTCCTCAAGCAGACTCCCTGCTAAGCAGGGAGCCCCACGCGGGGCTCGACCCCAGGACCCTGGAATCATGACGTGAGCCAAACCAAGAATCAGCAGCTCAGCTAACTGAACCCCCCCCCAGGCGCCCTGGGGCTCTGCCTTTTAACAAGGCTCCCAAAGTTCTTGCTCCAGTCTGGGGGTGAGGAGCTCTCGGGGATCGGGGGGCATAGAAGACTAGGTTCGGCACTCACCATGGCAGAAGCTTCTTACGTGCCGGTCATTATTGCTGACCTTTGCTTTTCCTCCGTTTTGGAAACACTGAAGCCCCTTCCTTGTGTCCCGAGAAGCTGCGGTCACCACGCACAGCAGGGCAGAAGCCCATGAGGCCTCATCCCCTGTCCCCTAGGAACTCAGAGCTCACGGGGAAAAGCAGCCATATGGAAGCTTTTATTTTTTTATTTATTTTTATTTTAAAGATTTTTATTTATTTATTTGACAGACAGAGATCACAAGTAGGCAGAGAGGCAGGCAGAGAGAGAAAGAAGCAGGCTCCCCGCTTGAGCAGACAGCCTGATGCGGGGCTCGATCCCAGGACCATGAGATCATGACCTGAGCCCAAGGCATAGGTTTTAACCCACTGAGCCACCCAGGCGCCCCACTTGGAAGCTTTAAGCGGTCAGACCGATCCGGGTGATAATAGGATTTTGCCAAGGGTTTGGCAGGCCCTGAAGTGCCCAGTGGGGAGCCCAGCACCAAGCCCGGTTCCTCTCCGCACCAGCCAGATGTGTGGTTGCCCAGGCAACCGGCCGATGCCCCAGAGACCTCGCACAGGTCGCTGTGCCCGAGTTCCCACTGTCTCCTTGGAAGCAGTAACAACTGCGGAGAGACTGCCTCCAGCGGGCACATAGGGGGCCGAGTGCCCAAGTTCTTTCCCCTCTTTCAGACCAATCGCCCGTCTCCCGGGGACCTGGCTTTCCAGGCAGATGCCAGCTGGACGCCCAGCTGCAGTCAGTCGGGAACTGCCATGGGGCAGTCTCACCTCTTCGGTTAAGGGACTTCTCATGCATCTCGGAGCAGGTGTGACCTCCGTCGAGGCAGAGGAAGCTCCCAGGTGTGCCCATCCAAGTGGCTCAGTGGTCGGGCTCTGGGGATCCGCAGCTGCACCGGCTCCCAGTTCCGGCTCTGCCTCTTACTTGCCACGTGACTTGACGATGCCCAGCCTCGGTTTCTCTCCTCTGTAAAATGGGCTTCATTATACCACACACTGTGTTGAATGGTTAGGAAACTCAAAAAATTAGTTCATTGTATAAAGTGCTTCACACAGTGCCTGGCCTGTGGAGGGTGCCCCGGAAGCGATAACCGTTATGGTCTTGTGACACTTGCCGTTTGTGTTGTTGGGTAAGGTGGTTGTTCCTGGAACATGGTAACCCTGGGTAGGTGGCTCTCAGTATTACGGTGTTTTGTAGCTTTGTGAGCCTGAGTTGAGCAGTGCTTTACCTGCCAGCCAAAGGTGGGGGTTGGGGGGGCAGACCAGGGCTAGGCTGTGTCTCGTTTTGTGTCCCATCTCTTAGTCCCAGTGGCCCCTTGGAGCCAATGGCCAGAGTAGGCGTCCCTACACTCCTCTTGAAAATCCTGAGTCCCTGGAGGGTAATCACTGATGAATCCATCTGTCAGTTAATTACACCAGCAGGTAACAGCCCAGTAATTGTATTTGCTAAATTAGCATCTCTTCGCACGTTCACAGGGGGGCTGGGAGGTTATCTGCTGTCTCGGGTTGAGGGTCAAGACCTTAGCGCCAAGCAGGCATTGTGGGGATAACACAGGGCTGGTCACAGGCCAGGCTTGTATCTGAAAGCAAAGTGATGGTCTTTGATGCCGAAAGGATTTAAGATGGAGTATCCAGTCCCTCTGGAGGCCTAAAGAGAAGGCCAACAGCCCAAGCATTGGGGCCCCCAGAAACACACTGCTTGGAAGGGATGGCAGGGATGGCACGGTACCCTCACGGCCCCAGGGCGGGGTGTGAAGGAATGAGGAGGTCAAGGGCCCCTGTCTAGGAATGAGAGACGCTGGGCAAGTTGCCCAGCCTGTCAGTCTTCCCGGATGCGCAGTGGACATTTGGGGACACCACCCTGTAGACCCGGGAGGGAAAGCCGGAGGAGCAGGCCAGGTGGGCAGGGTGCTACTGACCTGGTAGCCCCAAAGTGCTGGCTGACTATGGGGAGAGACAGTGAATGTGTTGCTGGTCCTCTGAAGACATTGGTGATGGGGGGCCCCAGGACCTTAGAACAGCATTGCCTGATGGAACTTTCTGCCGTGATGAGAATGGTCTTTCTCTGCACCGTCCACTGTAGTGGCCACTGGCCACTTGTGGCTGTCAAGCAGCCACAGGGTGGCCAGCGGGACTGCATCACTGAATTTTTCATTGCATTTCATTTTAATTCAGTTAAATGTTAGTAGCCACATGGGGCTAGGGGCTTTGGGCCTGGGCAGCCCAGCTTTGGGCCATCTACTGGAAGGAAGTTCTGACAGCCTGTCTGGTTCCATCCTGGGTCATTTTTCTCGGCAGCTCCAAGGAGCTCCCGGGCCGCCCCCTTTAACGACAGGTGGTGGGGAGCATGCGTGCTCATGTGAGCCTGAGCCTCGGAGGCTGTGCCGACCAGCAGAGCAGCCCCATCACCGGGAGCCGTGCTTCCAGCACGTTCCGAGTCACACTCCCACCCCCACACTGTGAGGGGCACACTCCCGGGGACAGCTTGTCTCCCGTGGAGGAGCCCACAGGCTCCGCGCTCCCAGGCTGGAGAACCCCGGACGTCTGCGGTTATCTCTGCCGTGGGAGCAGTTGCCGGAGAGATGGCGGATGTTGCCCAGGTAACGTCCCCTCCCTGACGAGCAGAGGGTGAGGACGGCAGTGGAGTGACTCGTCTGCCGCACGCACGCGCGGGAGGCGGGAGGCTCTGCCCGCCGGCTCTGTTGGCTCTGTTGTTTCGGGAGCTGGCGGGGCTTAGTCACAGAGGCCGGGAGTCCTAAGTTCCCTCTGCTCGGGACCACTCACTCTAGGACTTGGTAGGTGACAGGACTGAGAGCTGCTGGTCAGCCAGCAATGGGGCTGAGCGCTTTATAGACGGCATCTCGTGGAAGAGCCCAGAAGCCTTGCGCAATAGTCAGTCCGACCCCACATTGCAGATGAGGCCACCAGGGCACAAGTGATAGACCGTGAGTTCCACGAGCACTTCAGGGGGGGCCTGTCTGCTTTGCTCGTCGTGGGGATCCTCAGTGCTGAATACAGTGCTTGGCACATCGGAGATGGTTCCTGGTAATTTTTGTTGAATGGTTGGGTAGGTGATGGACAGACGGGTGGGTGGGGGGATGGATGTGGGACGTACAGGTGGAGGGATGAAGCAGCGCTTAGATTTGAACTGAAGTCGCCTATTGCAAACCTGTGCTCTTGACCACTGAGCGGGACTGCGTCTGCTTTTCTCTGATGTCCTCCTCTGCCTGCCCAGGTTGGGATTTTTGTCTTAAACATTGTAATTGAAGTATAATTTGCCTTAAAAACCACCAACTGTAAGTGTACGAGTCAATGATTTGAGTAAACCCATCGAGTCTTACAGCCTTATCGCAATCGTGTTTTAGAACGTTTCCGTCATCCCGAAAGATGCCCTCGTGTCTGTCTGCTGCTTCATCCCCGTTTCCACCCCCCCTCCAGCCCCAGGCAATGACTGTTCCGCTTTCTGTCTTCGTAAGTTTGCCTTTTCTAGACATCTCTCATGAATGGAGTCCTCCAAGATGTGTCTTGCTCCTGGCTTGCTTGACTTAGCGTCACACTTTAAGGTTCATCCATATCGTAGCACGTGTGAGTAGATCCATCCTTTTTGCTGCAAATACCAGTCCGTTGTGTGGCTAGACCACGTTTTGCTTACCTGTTCACCAGCTGGTGGACGTGTGGGCTGGTTCCAGTTTGAGGCTCTTATGAACAATGTCACGGACGTTCGTGTCCCCGCGCCTGGGTAGAGTCTGTGTTTTATTTCTCTTGGGCAGATTTTTAAGAAAAGGCCTGCTGGATCGTGCGATAAGTGTATGCTTCGTGCTTTAAGTAACTCTCAGACTGCTCTCCGGTGGCGCCGTGCTCCCATGCAAGGCCATGGGCAAGGCGCACAGGTCCCAGTCCTCCAGGCCCTCACCGACACTCGGGGTCGTTGGCTACAGTCTGCCGGGTGGGTGTGAAGTGCTGTCTGTTTGTGGATTGAACCACTGTCTCCCTGGCCGCTCGCCATGTTGGGCAGCTCTCTCTGCACCTTTATTCCTAGACTGGCTTTGCCTTTTTTCTCTAAAAGGACCGGATAGTGAATATTTGGGGCTTTGCGGGCCACACTGGATTTCTGTCCCATGTTCTTTTCCTTTTTTAAAGATTTATTTATTTATTTGTTTGACAGAGGGAGATGTAGGAAGAGAGGGAACACAAGCAGGGGGAGTGGGAGGGGGAAAGCAGGCTTCCCACAGCGCAGGGAGCCCGATGCGGGGCTTGATCCTGGGACCCTGGGATCATGACCCGAACTGAAGGCAGATGCCTAACGACTGAGCCACCCAGGTGCCCCTCTTTGGGGTTTTCTGCTTCACATCCCCTGAGAACATTCTTGGCTTCCTTGCATGAAGCGAAGCAGGGGTCTGGGCTTGGCATCCTGCCGCACTTTGCCAACCCCTGCTTTAAGCCCCTCAGGCCCCCGCTGAAAGAATCCAGTGGCCCATGGAGTCCATGCTGAACGTGGCAAGAGGTTACCCACCCCTCCTGGCGAAGGGGCCCACTGACAGGACACTCCTGCAAAGCCAAGGGCCAGGCTCCCGAGGCGTCCCTGTCCTAGCCCCATGGTGACTGAACACCAGATGAGCTCATCAGAGTTCTTGGGATGAAACCTGCAAATCTGTCACCCAAGGCAGTCCTGCGCAGGCCTCCCTCTGCCCTGTGGCTGCCCTGTCCCAGACCTTAGAGCCTCTCGTGGGAGCCAGCAGCCTCTCCTCCCTGCTCCCACCATGATCGCCATGGTCGGTCCACCTGCTGCTCCTATTAGAGCTTCCCGCAGCTCCTTCACCCCTGGGTGCCTGGCCTCCAGCTCTCCACGCCTATGGACTTGTCCCAGACCTCACCGTATGCCACCCAGCATTCTTGACCCCCTCTATCACCGTGCCTCTCGACATGTCTACCCTTCCTCTCCGCTGTCTGCACCAGCCCCGACAGCTGTGATAGAGAAACACCTCTGGGATGAACTAGAGCCAGTTGACTCCTGAATGGTCCCTTTGTAGCTGTGTGACCTTGGGCAAGTCAGGCCACCTCTCTGGCCGTGAGAGTCCTATGCGTAAACGGAACACTAGAAGCCGGTAGTAGACATTACAGACGGGCCCTCAGCCACTCGGCTCACTGGGACCACATGTCATTGCCTGGGGCCATGTTCTTTTCCAGCTACTGGAGCGCTTTGTCCTGGGCACGGGCCGTGGAAGTGCGGCCGTGTGCAGGGAGTTGGTGGGTAAATGCTGCAGCTTCCTCACTCCCGGGGGGGGGCGTTCACGGTCTCCTCGAGTCCTCCATGGGATTCACAGCCGGCTCCATGGTGGCCCAGTCATAATGCTTGGTGGGACCCCGTTAATGATCCCCTTCTCTTCTCCGGCCCTGTTAATGACTACCTTGCCCTCTCCTTCTCCACCCCGCACTGACGTGTCCTACAGAGCCTCACAAATAAAGAAACTGTTTACACGTGGGTTTTTGTCTTAGGGTCTGTTCTGGGGACTCTTAGCCCGTGGCAGGTCCCCAGCTCCGGGGTTACTGTGGGGATGGAACGAGATGATGCTCAGAAGTGCTCAGTGGGGTACCTGGTGCATAGTATGTGCTCATTGCGCATTGGCCCTGGGACCTTCTGGTTTCGAATGTACCCACTGGTCCTGGGGAGGTCTGTTAAGCAAGGGCTTGGGTGCTCGCAAGAGAGGTGTTGTTCTTCCCCTGTAAGGAGGGGTGCTTCGGTGAGCGCTGGGACTGATGCCGCCCTCTGGGCCCTTTTGCCTGGACTTTGCTGCCTCAGAGTCTCGGGGATGTCTGAGCATGGAGAGCTTAGGACGCAGCACTCACGCCCCTCCCCACCGTGTGAGGGTGTGTGCCCCACCCCACAACATGCTGACTGCATTTGGCAAAGTTTCAGTGAGGGTTGGGTGGAACAGTGTTCACCAAAGATGAATGATAGCTATTTCTAGGTTGTGGGATTTTTGAGGCCTTTTTTCACTTACCCTCTCCTTTGTGCTTTCCAGCATGGTTCAAATTTCTTACAACGAGCAGGCATCATTTTCACAAAAAGAATGAAGTCATTATTCCTTCAAAGGTAAACAACTTGCAGCTGATCAGTAGATAGGGCTTTCACGGCCCAGACTGTATACCACTCTGAAATCTACTGTGGGGAGACATGGGTGCGAATCATGTGGTTTTCTTTGGGACTTAATACACGGCCCATTTCTGTGGCCATTCCGCGGTCATTTAACAATAAAGCAATTCTCTGGGTATGGAGCAAAACCACCATGTCCAGGACTCAAAGGAGGATTCATCTTCTGGGAAGGATCGGTTCTCACTTTGGGAAGTGTCCCCATGGCGTTAGACTTGGGGCAGTCTGTTGGCATAGGCTGTGCAGCGTGGAGCCGGGCCATGCTCCTGGCGGACGGGGACGGGGACTGGGGCTGCTTACCGGCCCAGGGAGGCTCAGGGACGTGGGTGCATCTTGTCGTGAGATTCATGGGGCTCAGCACGTCCTCACTGTCACGATCACCCCCCACTGACCATGCCGTCACTGTTCACGGAGTACCCTCTCTTGACAAAACTTACTGTGCGCGTCTTCCAGTCCCTAGAGGATCTAAAATGATCGACACGTCAATGTTTCTGGCGTGTCTGCTCCCCCGCCTGAAGAGAATGATGCTGTCTCCACGTCCCCCACTTGTCTCCTCTGCCCTGCTGCCCCTCGGAGGGGGACTTGTCTCGTTCCAGTTCTTGCTGAGGGATGGTGACTGTCAGGGCACAGCCAGACCGAGAGGGAGAATGAAGGGGCTGTCTGGGGCGCGGGGAGGCTAGCCGGCAGGTGAAAGAACATGGCATGGCGGGGACAAGCTACATTGTTTTCCATAAGAAAGATCAGGATTTGGGGCGTGTGGGTAACTCATTCGGTTAAGTGTCTGCTTTCGGCTCAGGACATGATCCCCAGGCCCTGGGATTGAGCCCCACGTAGCGTTGGGCTCCCTATTCCGTGGGGAGCCTGCCTTCCCCTCTGCCCCCGCCCCGCCCCAACTGGTGCTCAGTCTCTTAAATAAATGAAAATTTTAAAAGGTCTGGGCTAGTGAGGGGAAACAGTTCGGCGTGAGCCAGCTAGGTGGACGACAGTGGTAGTGGTGGGGCGTGGTTAGCGAGCAAGAGGGTGGGAACTCATGGAGTTTGGGAATGAACGGGAGATGGACAGTGGGGTCCTGCTTGCATGGCCGCGGGTGTCCGCCTCATCCTTGTAAAGTTTCTCCAAAGAGACGGGTTAAGAATCCGGGTTCCTTTTTTGTTGCCAGGGTCTCTGTTCGGCCTCTGCCTTTGAATGTGGCTCCGTACAGAGAGTGGCCACACGGCTCCAGCATTTGTGAAGGTCACACACTGAAAGAGGCTGCCTGGTTTATAGAAGAGGAAACTGAGGCTCAGAAGGTGATAGGCTTCACAGTAAGAACCGGGCTTGACTCCAGAGTCTCCCTCGTGTTCCACGGTGAGGCCTCGCCCAGCAATTAACTAGGGTTGACAAGGACAGTTCCCCCAGATACTTCCTCAAAGGCCCTGGGCTCCAACACCACTTTGTGACTCCGAACTCAGAAACTCAGTGGCCCCGGAGACCCTGGCAGCCTCAGGGACTGGTGGGAGACCCTAACCTCCTCCCTCCCCACTCCCTCCTTGAGACTCTGGCTCAAAGATTGTGACTTGTCACCCCAGCTGGCTGCCGGCACGGTGACACTAAACTTGGGGTTTCCCTGGGGAGCAGAGCATTTAATGAAGGAGTTCAGCCAGTGGGAGTCTCCCAAGCCAGCCAGGGCAGCCGTGGGGCAGGCAGCTGGAGGGCTGGGAGGGAGCTTGGCTGGGACCTCCGCCTTCCCAGGGCTGCTGTTTCCATGATGTCAGAGAGGCGGAACTCTGCCTCACGGCGCAGGAGACCACAGCCCTCGCCCCAGTGCTTTCCAGCCCTGGACGCGGCCCCGAACAAAGGTGAGAGCGCTCGTCTTACTCACCGGGCAGAAACCGAGGACTGCCTTCACATTTCCTGGGGGCCTCTGGGCTTGTCACCACCTGGCCAGAGTTGAGTTCCTGGCCCCAAGCCTGCCTGTCCTTTTTCTTACTGGGCTCTGCTCTCTGGGGGAGCCTCTTAGGACCGGGATGAGAAAAGCCACGCCTCCAACTCAAGGAAGGGCCTCTGTGGACCCTTGGAGGCGCCCGCTCTGACTGTGCATCAGAACTTAGGGAGTACATTTGCAGTTGTGATCTGAAAGAAACCTCTTCGTTCTTTTTTGAAGTTGTTGGAAGCAGTGTGAAGGTTTCTCGGCTAGTGTCCGGGAGGCCTGGTTCTTTGTAGGCACAGCCCGTGACTCTGGGCAGGACGTTTCCTTTCTTTGGGAGTCCGTTCCTAACGGGGAGGGAGTGGTCCACAGCGGCCATTTTTCAGGGCTTACAGGTCCTGATGCGTCTGTTTCTTTGATCGTCTGGTGTCTTCCGCCATCAGCATGTCAATAACATGTATGTGTCTCCTTCTCTCTCCCAACCAGAAAAAGATTTACAAATACAAGAAAGTCCTGAGTAACCCAAGCCGTTGGGAAGTTGTGTTGAAGGAGATCCGAACTCTGGTGGACATGGCCCTCACGTCCCCCCTACAGGATGACTCCATCAACCAAGCCCCGCTGGAAATCGTCTCGAAACTGCTCTCAGAGGTAAGATATTCCTCCTGCTGGGTTTTGCGCGCGCGCACACACACACACACACACACACACACACCCAAGTTCTTTTCCTTTCTCTCTGCTGAGCACAATGCCATACCCGGCAGCAGAACTGGACCCCCGTTGGTGCTGTCTCCCCATTGCCCAAGGAGCTGAGCGGTGTCCCCCAGCAGCCTGAGAGAGCCCAGGAGGAGGCCTGTCCCCAGTGCTGTAGCTGAGCCGCCCCAGGGGCAAGGCAGGGGCAAAGGGGCTGTTGCCGCCACCCTGCCACGCCCCACCACCCAGTGTGGGGGGACTGGTCATGGGCCTGAGGCTGGGCTTGTGGTGATGAGGGTAGCAGTGAATTTCAGAATTTCCCAGCTCATCCCCGAGCTGGAGCACATGGGTGACACCCCCAGACCTCCAGACTGCGCTTCCTCCCTGCCCCTCAGCATTGGGGCCCGCCATCCCTGCCCATCTCTTTCCTCCCCCTGCCCTGGCCTGCGTGGGCTCCAGGGGCCCAGGCAGTGACGGCTTCTGTCCCCAGCAGCCCGACCACCCGCACACCCGCACAGCATCGCTGCTGACTGGGCTGTGCTTTGCCGAGCAGCCCCACGCTAGGGCCTGTGCCGTGCTGGACACTGTGCTGGGCTTGGGGACGAAGACAAGCCCCTGTCCTCCTAGAGCCCATGTTCCAGCAGGGAGCGAGGGGGCTCTATCAGTGTCAGTCCTGCTGCCTGTGAGGAGGTGACGGCTGCTGGGAAGCACGCTGTGGACTCTGTCCCAGCCATCTTCTCAGCGCTTCCCAAATGCTAAGGCTTATCTTGTTTGTTTGCCTGCCTGGCTCCCAGAGACGCTGGCGTTGATGACTCCTGATTTAAACTCTGCATGGCCAGAGGAGTGATGCTTCTGTCCCCCTCCCCTGGGACGGGCCCCTGCTCTCCTGGCACGCCCAGTTCCTTGGGTAGCTAGCTGCTAGATGCCCTCTCTGAGTCTGCACCAGCTCCTTGCCACCTAGAACCACCCCTTCCTCTGGGGACCCAGGCTGGTTGCTGCCACTCAGTCCTAGAAACTGCCCAGGCCTTCCATGTCTGCTGAATAGAGGGTCCCTTGCCCTGGAGGCAAGTGGGGCAAGAAGTAGAAGGTGGGCGTAAAGACAGCTACAGGGAGCAGAGGCCATGCCCTCGGTGTGAGACAGCTTCATTTCACAGCAGAGCAAAGACTCAGGCTTTGAAATGAATCACAGTCAAGGTCTGGAATTTGAGACCAGGCCAGATGCTGTATACCCAACATTCCAAACTGGCTTCCCGGCCCGAGACCAGGCTGGGGGCTCACCATCAGTGAGCACCTGCCCTAGAGAGCTGGGCCTGCTGTCTCGGTTATACAGACGAGGAAACTGAGGCCCTGAGGCACTGAGCAATCTGCTGAGCAGGCGGTGGGGCTGGAAATTCCACCTTAGGGCTCCCTCGCTCTCACTGCAAGTCCAGCCGCCCACCCCTTCTGCCCACCAGTCCCCACCCCACCACCACACCATCATTAGATCAGGCTCACTGTCAGGATGACGGGGAAGGTGGCAGGTGGACGTAGTTGCCAACCACTGGCAGCATTTATTTTCATCTTACATGTTTCATAGACCATGTGCCCCTGGGCCTTTGCATCACTTCTCAGGCCAAAGTTTTAAAAATCATTGGATCCCCAAGCACTAGTGTGGAAAGATAAAGGCATTTAAAGGGAAAAGAAAAAAGGAAGCAGCTTGCATCTGCTGTGTGCCTACTATGTGTCAGGCAATGAGTCAGTATTACTCACTGTGACACACAAGCGCTGCCATTTGCTAAGGGATAGAGCTGGGACTGCAGCCCAGGCATCAAGCTCTCGAGGAGGGCTTAGCACCTCTCTGAGTAACACACATACTCTGTGACCACTGCTTTGGCATTTAGAGCTGATCTCCAGGGACCCTGCAAGGTGAGTCTGAAAATGTACAGATGGGTAAACAGAGGCTCAGAGAGGCTGTCACTTGCCCAGGGGTCTGTTGCATAAGTGGCGGGCTGGGATCCACGCCCAGGTCTGCCTTTTAGGAAAGCTCACGCTGTTTTGCACAAATGTGGCATAAATTGGTAGAGACTTTCTTTGGGGGGGTGGTGCCCAGGTGTGTGGGACTTGGTGGTTGAGAACAGGTGTTGTAGAAGCACAAGGATCTGGTTCTTCGGGTGCTATCTGGTCTTGGACAGTTTACTGTGTGTCTCAGTATTGTTCTCATCTGCGAGTTGCAGTGAAGATGAGCACCCATTTCACAGTGCTCTAATACAGGCAAAGCGCCTGGCCCTGAGCCTGATACACAGGGAGCACTTGATAAATGATCACATTCTTGTTGTCATGGGAGATGGTTGTGATCTTGACCTTAAGCACTCTCAGCGAAGGGTCTAGGGTGATGGGTGGAAAAACAAACAAATCCCTCTCCTTGCCCTTTCCTGTTTAGGCTGTAGGGGCTAGATGATTTGTCTGTTCTCTTTACTCAGGTTGTTCCTGGGGTCTCCTTCGAGGAGGCTCCAGGGGTCCCCAAACCATTTGGAAAGTGGGCAGGATCCGGAGGAAGGGGGAGGGGGACTCTTGGTTCTGAGAAAGGCCTGTCTGCTCACTGGCCAAACACAGCTGCCTCCCTGACCTCCCGGGCCTTTGTGGAGTGGCCACTCAGTTTAGGGCTCCCATGTCCTCTGTGATGCCCCGGCTGTTGGTGAGCTCTCCCCACCAGGGCGGAAAATGGCCTTGGTGGAGAGAAGTGTCCCTGCAGAATGGCACAGGCTGCCGCCCGCGATGGGGACAAAGGACTCGGCATCTGTGCTTGCCGCAGGCTCTTCATGGGAAAGGCACAGGTGCGGCGAGGACCCGGCCGGGCCCCGCAGAGCTGCCTGCCGCAGCCTGAGGAAGGGAAGCGCCCTTGCTTGGGCCGAGCACCAGAGCTCAGCGATGCAGGTTTTGGCATCAGGACGGACGGTGGTCAAAGCCCCACCGCACCCTCTTCCCTGTGCACCCAGGCACGCAGCTGGACCTCGTGAGGCTCAGGTAGCTCAGCTGTCGATGGGAGGGTAGGAGAAGCACTGTGGGGAAGAAGCGGGTGCTCACGGCCTGAGGCATAGCGAGCTTGTCGTCACTCATAAGGCAAGACCAAAGCTTTCCATCAGGAAAATCACTGACGTTTAATAATCGGCCACAGACGGGCTCCTTAAGCACTACCAACGTCCACAAAAAGAAAAAGCCTTGGGAATCTAAGAAACCTCCTTCCCCCTTCCACATGGATTCTAAGCGCTGGATTCCTGGATTCTAAGCGCTGAGGGCCAGGCTGTCTCCATGGGAACCTGGGGACAGGAGGAGCACAGACACTGGCCCGGGTTCCATGGCCGCCCTCCCCCGCTCGGGCAGCCAGATAGAGCCGTGTTCACAGCCCCCGGCCCCGCTCTTGTTTCAGCTGGTCATAAACTCGTTAGATATCCTGATGCTCCTTAAGCCCGATGGCAGGTGGCAAACAGGGTGGGGCTCTTCCTGGAACCCAAGAACTGCCCATCTGGTCGGGTGACTGTCGTGAGGTGGCCCGTGACGAGGGGACAGACGCGACTCTAAGGAGACCTGAATGGAGACCAGTGAGAGCCCGTGCTCACCGAGACACACAGACAAAGCAGAGCATGGCATGAAACTAGCCGAGGAGATCATTTGGCCGTTTCTGGGTTTTCCCGTGATTTCTCGTTTCTCGTGTTCATGCCTTTCCTCAGCCATGTATTAACAGGAGAGTGGTAACAGGTACCCACCGGGTAAGGAAGTTCCAGACTGGGGAGGAAAAAAAGCCCTAAAAATGAAACAAATTTAATCCATTCAACTTACTGTTACTTCTGCAAGCTAATTGCTAGAATTTGAATTTAGCTAAAACATGTTTGGCTCACAGAACACCATTCTTCCGTGGGAACCCAGTTGGAGAATCCCTGAAATACTCTATGTGCTGTGCCTGAAAGGCAGCCTGGCACACAGTCAAGATTCTAAAGTCTGTTTCTTTCCGTGTTTTCCATGAACCCTATGCCCGGCAGGGAGCATGGGGTTAAGCCCCATCTGAATGGAGGAGCCCCATTTATGGAAGGAAAAACTGAGTCCCACCAACGAGGAGGGACTGGTCCAAGGCCACATAACTCACAAGGGGTGAAACTGGGACTCAAATCCCAGTGTCGTCGTCACACCCCACCCCGCCCGCCACCCCCCCAAAGTCATACTTTTCTCCCTTCCTGGCAGAGCCTTGGAGGGTTTTCTGATCTGCTTGATTAAGAAAAAGCAACACCTGCACTCCGCGAAGCTGAAAGCATTTTAAACTGTTTGGACCTTTGAGATGCAAACATCCGTTTGATTAATATTGTGGTTTTGTTTTGTCTTATCTTCCTCGGTGCTCTCCACTCAACCCCTTAGAACACAAACTTGACTACCCAGGAGCATGAGAACATCATTGTGGTAAGTCTCTTGAGATTCCTCGCCCCTCTGTCCCCCTCCCGGTGCCACAGTCCCTGCCCCAGTCTGAGTGACTTATCGAAGCGCCAGTGTATCCACCAGCATGGCGACCATGCTCGGTCTTGTCTTTCCCGTCAAGCCGGACTGTCTGCCTTCTGCCTTTGCACATTTCAGGGCCCCAATTGACGGGGGGGTGGGGGGGAGAGAAAATTATCTGTCTTAGAGATTTGTAGCAAATGCGTCTTCATTGCGTCCTCCTTCCTGAGTGCTCTGGGGGGAGTTGAAGGCAGGAGATGGCAGAGAGCACATGACTTATTTATTCGGAGGCATAACCCTATTAGCCGAGAGGTAAGCATTCTCTTTCTCGTCCCAGGACATGCCTCCTGATTAATCCACGTATAGAACCTGGATTTAATTCTCTCTGATACACAAAGTGAGGTTCTATTTTTTGGGACTTGACTATGATGAAAGCATCTTGGGAGTCAGATAGCTTCCTGGGGGATTTAAGCTCTGAAATGTGAATCTCATGGGAGAGAAAGGAGGTTACACCTACTGGGTGCCAAGCACTGTGCATGTATTTGAATCCGTAGGTAACAAAGACAGGCCCTGCTCCCATGGAGTTTATCTTCTATTGTAGGAAGACAAATGAGATCACTGCAAAAACAGAGGCATGTAGTATAGAGAGGAGAGTGACCAGCTCGCCTGGGAAAGAAAGCATGGTGCTTCCTGGAGGCAGTGATGTCTGAACTGGGTTTTGAAGGATCAATAAGAGTTTGCCGGATGGCAAAACAGAGTAAAGGCATTCCAGAGAGAGGAAACAAAACAGGCATAGAGATGTAAAACAACATGGGATATCCTGGAAGCTTCAGCATCGCTAGAGTGTAAAGTTCAAGGATGTGGGAAGTAGGGAGGCAGAACCGGAGATGGAAGTGAGAGGCAAAGCCTTATGTGCCCAGAAAGGACATTCACCTGCCCCAGAGGTCCTATGGCTACAGCCTTTGAAACAAGGGCAAGATGCCAGACTCTGTTCCCCTCTGAGCTGAATGAAGGTTTCTTGGGCCCACCCACTTGGCCCTGGCAAGCCCAGCCTGGAGAATCACCCTTCTCACCCCAGCTGGGTCTGGTAGGTACAAAAGGAGGTGAATCCTGGCCAGCTGTTATGGGGAGTAAAGGCAGCAGCTTCCACGGAGCCCCACTTACAGTGTCTGGCACATACTAGATGCTCCCTGGGAATTTGCTAAAAACACAGAAGGTTTTTTCCCCCTTGCTGCACCCTGACCACGCCGTGCCCTCTGTTGCCAGAACAGGGGGATTGTCAACCTGGGTGCCCCCACTCCCCGCCACCACCTTTCCGTGGTATACTATTATTTTTATATTATATTATATTATATATATATTATATAATATGTTATTTAATAAATTCATGTAACAAGCACTTGTTGACATGAGGACAGGTATGTGCGAAACACTAGTCTCTGTTGCACAGACCTAGAGCTACTGGGAGATTCACTGTGTGCTAGAAGAACGGGGCAGGTTGGCAGCTAATCAGGAAGTAACATGGTCAGGGCTTGAGATTTGTTTGGAGTGTTAGGGGAGCACAGAGGGCAGACACCTAGCCTCCTCTGCCAGTGAGGTGCTGGGAGGAGGATGACGGAGGGCTTCCAGGTGGAGGTGAGCAAACTGAATCTTAAAGGAGGGGTAGGAGTGCTCTAGGGCAAGGCAGTCCAGGGAGAGGGCCCAGCCCGGGAAAGGCAGAGCAGTGAGACTGGCTGGTGGAGAAGCAGTTGGGGACATGGGTGCCAGGAAGGAGTTAGCGTCTTCCTCTCCCTTCTGGTGCTACCTGTGGGTCTCCCACCCCCGTGCTCTTCAGCCCTGGAAGAAGGGTAAGGGCTTCAGACGGGGGATGAGCCTGGGAAAGGAATTTTGGTCTGAGCGATCCAGGCTGCTTTCTGCCAGCGAATTCTGTGGGGCTGACCCCTTCACTGGGGTGGGCTGAGCTCGCGCACTCAGCAGACATGCCTGAGAACAGAGAAGAATTTGATCTGAGGTCTGCCTCTCAGCCCTGCTCTGTACAACCTCCCCTTCGGTGCTCTGTGTTACCAGTGCCCTTATCATCATTGGGAAGCCTCCTCTCTGCCCAGAGATGACATTATCCAATTTGACTTCTCAGCAATTAGTCTTCTCCCAGCGGGGCTTCATATGTTTTTAACGTGCTTATTTTTCAGAAATACTTTCACAAGTAACTTGAGTTGGTTGTATTCAGTCCATCTGGGGTCGGGCATCTGTCTGTGCCATAGGTAGTTGTTGGCTGGTAACAGCCAGCACGTCCCTGGACCCCAGTGCCCAGACCGCAGCCGCCGTCTACATGCTGGGGCCTTCACCCTGAAGTTCAGTGTGAGCTCAAGTTTGGAGCCGGTGCAGACCCGAGGCCCACCCCACACGAGCTGGGGCCTTGGGCACCTGGTGGGAGAGCTTTAGTTTTATTGTATTGAAAATACCTTTAAGATGTTCTTTAAAAATGCTTTTGCAAGTATTCTATGAAAATAATTTCATTAGAATAAAGAAAGAAAGGAAAGGATTTCACCTCATCCCAGTGTCCCTCTTCAGAGAAAGGCCCTGGCGGTTTTCGGGTGGTGACAGCCCCACACGGGTACGGTTGTGTTTCTATTTTCTGTTTTCAGCATTAATGATGCGAACCTAGATGGGCTGTTGTATGTTGATTTTTTCATGTACCATGTCTTGGGATGCTTTCAAGTCTCTCCGTGCCTCTCTGCCCCTCGGTTTCCAGCCTCACTACCTGTGGCATTTGGGGATGAATCATTCCTTCTGGGGGGCCTGTCCTGGCCATTGTAGAACGTTGAGTACCATCTCTGCCTCAACCCGCTGGGTGCCAGTAGCCCTTCCCCACCGTGATGATCAAAAATATGTCTCTAGGGGAGGGTGGAAAAAAAATATGTCTCTAGACATGCCAACAGCCCCTGGAAGCAAGGTTAGCTCTGACTGGGGACCGCTGGCCCACCACATACTTCTACTGGCTCAAGAATATTTTTATCTAACCAGATGGCCATTCAGCTAACTTCTGGTTAGCTGTTAGTTAACTTTTTAGTCATTTTCAGCTAACTTGGCATACGAAGACTCAGTCTCCTCATCTATGAAATGTGTGTGCCAACAGTGCCTTTCTTACAGGGCTCCTGGGAAGGTTCAGTGAGCCAGTGCATCAACCATGCTCCGCGGCGGACCGGGCTTACAGAAAGAGCCCACAGAAATATAAGCTCCTTTTGTTAGTCACACCTTTAAAATGATCATAACTGTCTGACCAGGGCAGGCCTTGTAACCTCCCTGACCCTCTGTCTCTTCTTCTGTACAAATGGGAGTAACTCCCGCTTGACTTCACTGAGTTGTCATGAGGCCCCACTGAGCTAATCCTGTGGAAGCACAGAGCCCCCGCCCGACGCCCACTCTGGGCACTTCAGTCCTTCCCACTCCTTAATTCTGTGACTCATTCTCGAGGAAGAGGAGCCCGGCACGAGTGGCGGGGGGCTCAGCCCTGCACGTGGCCCCTCCTCGGAGCTGGGTGTAGGAGGTATTCTCTGTCTGCTCCACCTGGCATAGTGGCTGCTGGCTTCGTGGGACCCCTGAGCACTGGAAATGTGGTTTGTGCAGTGGAGGAACCACATTTTTTAATTTTATCTCACTTATTTCCTATCCGTTAAAATCGGAAGGGTTGCCTGCGCCAGCGGCTACTATGCTGGGTGCTGCCGCCCTGGACAGGTAAGACCCTGGACTGTTGGGCACCCGGCTTGGAGGGGCTCCAGACCTAGCCTCAGTGTCACTGGCTTCCTCCTCCCACAAGTGCATTCACATAAGTGGCGTCATGTCTTCTTGGCCCCCGGTGAGGCTTCCTTTCCCTGATGGTCCCAAGTCCAGCGGAGGGCCTTGCTGAGAGGTCCCTAGCCATATCCAAAGGCATCGCTGCAGGAAACAGGTCACAGAGACCCTCTGAAATTGAGCAGGCAGGGTCTGAGCCCTGGGAGTCAGTGATGGGGAGAGCATGTCCTCACAGAGCCCTCCTGGGAGTCAGGCCGAATCGATACCCCTTGCTGCTGTGCCCAGTACTGCCCAAGACAGCCCCTACCCACCCCGTGATGGTGGCAGTGGGTTTATCTTGAGGCTGAGACTCCAAAGCTTCTACAGTTCTCTCTTTTCAGATCCCCCCAACAACAGTCACTCTAGTTCTCCCCATTTTATAAGCTAGAAGACTAATGCCCAGAGAGATTGAGTTGTTCACACAAGGTCACAGCCTGGCGGTCTTGGTGCTGGGTCCTGGGTCTCCTCTTGGTTATTCTTGTGTGCAGTGTGGCAAACAGGAAAATGAGTGGACTTCGCATAGGTACTAACAATCCAGTAACCAACATTTATGGAGAGCTGGCCCTGTTTCAGACTTCGTACCAGGGGTCCTCGGTTGGGTGCACTTTCGTCCCCTATGAGGCATTTGGCAATGTCTGGACACATTTCAATTGTTCACATCTTTTATTTGAATTTGAAGTTTAGCAAAATCATTCAAACAAAGTATGAAAGGGGAAGAAAAATAAGAATCAGACATCATTCAGATGGTGGGAACCTTGTATGGGAATGGCAGGGGGAACCGTAAGAACTGTACAGCGAGCCTCAGAAGGCTTGGAGAGACATGAACTCAAGGGGCGTTAGATAGTCTCACCTGCCTTAATGTAAAATAAGCGTGTCAGGAGGCTTCTTGGTCGTCACACCCAGCTGAGGCTTGCTGCTGGCATCCAGTGGGTTGAGAACAAGGTCACTGCTAAACATCCCGCATGGGATAGGAGCAACGGGCCCCAGATGGTAACAGGGCAAGGCCGGGCACCCTCCCTCCTGCTCCTCCGCAGACTCTCTCTGCCCCGCTTTCCAGGTGGGAACTCGGGTGTTAAGAGAGAGGAAATAACTCACTCTAACAGTTAGGTTGTCATGAGTGCCAGGACTAGAACTCGCACCCAGGACTCTGCCCCCAGGACCTGGGCTTAGAACCCGGATCCTCTCCTGCCCTGTTGCTCCAAGGGGGACGTGGCTGGACGGCAGCGGGTTGTGGAGCCCCCGAGGTCGCACGCACTCACATCGGTGTGCGTTTTCCTGGAGGCTTGCGCGGAGCTTGTACCAGCCACGAGCCCCCAGCTAGGACTCCTTTCTGGAGGTTCCAACTTACCTTTGCTCGTTGTCTTTCAGGCGATTGCTCCTTTGCTGGAAAACAACCATCCACCACCAGATCTCTGTGAATTCTTCTGCAAGGTATGACCTGACCGAAATGGGGCTGTGTTTGCAGGAGGCAGCCCGCCTCCGTGTGGGCATGCTGGGGGTTGGCTTTGCATAATTTGCCAAAAACCCAGGCTTTCCTGACCTGGGCCAGGGCCCCAGGCTGAGCCAGAAGGCAGGTCGGACAGCCTGCTCTTAGACGCACAGCTTTCTCTCTGCCAGGCACGTGATAAGCGAGGCCCAGGATCCAAACCAGTGGGTCAGGGAGGAGTGTTCTGGCTCTTCCTTGGAATATCTTTGTAGCTGTGTTGGGAGAAATTTGTAGCAGATTTTCTGGGTTCCTGACGTCAGAGCTGGGTTATTATTAGCCAAGGCTCGTCTGAGCACCGGCTGGCCCACAGTGGGGCACAGCCGTGGGGCTTTTCCTGAATAGGGAAAGCAGGCAGGGGATGCCAGGTTAGCTGGGAGGAGCCACAGAGCAGGCCGTCCGCTCCCGGGGACCCAGAGCCAGGCTTGCAGTGGGATTTACACGGACCGTGCCCAGGGCACGTTGGGGACCAGCCATCCCTCGCTCTGAACACACTTCAGCAGCCGGGGGGCTGAACCAGCATGCAGTCCTGTTTTGTTCTTTGCTGTGTGATTTTTTTTTTCTTTTTTTTATGTAATGATTTGATGTCCTTGGAGAGATGCAGGACCTAGGTTTGCTGCTACCCCAGCACTCTCTGCTCTCGTACCTGCTGACTCACTCCACTCATGCTCCTTTCCTCGCTGGCTCCTTCTACAGCCACACACTATCCCTGGTGGGCGGTGTGGACTCCATCCACCAGCAGACGAGCATGTGGCCTGGCGAAGCAGGCCCCTGGAGAGCCCTGTGGTTTCTGGAGGAGAGGGGACTGTGATGCCCTTAGTGCCTCTTTCCCCCGCTCAGAGAGCTGCTCTCTCTGGGTCTGTCAGGGGGCGGGAGCTCTGAGACTACAGACACAGGGTCGTGTTAGCCTCTTTGGCCCGGTCTCTCCATCAGGAGACCATTTCTGGCAACCCACAGAGCAGAGGGCGGGCCCGGCCTGCCAGCGCCCAGCGCCCAGGTGCCTTCTCGGTGTGCGCATCTGGGCACGCGGCAGTGTGTGCCTTCCAGGCCAGGCGGGCGAGCACCTGGGCGTTGAGCTGGGCCTGCAGGTGTATGCGTGTGCGAAAGCCTGGGGCTTCCATGCTCAGTGGAGGCCCCCTCCTCCCTGGGGCCTCCGTGGGACTATAGACAACTGAAATATGGGCCTTCTTGGCCCCTGGCACCATTCTCCATGCGGAGTGGGGTCGTGTGTCCCCACATATGCTTGGGCTCCTCCTCCCTTACCTGTCACGGCAGGTCATCTCCTCTCTTAATATTTTGTCCAGTTTAATTCACATCTGCTCCTGTTCTCCTTTCAGATCTCTTTCTCCCAGATTTCAGGGTTTTCAAACTCTTGTTCTAAAACAGTGGACCTTTGTTCAAAGTCGGTCATACCTGGGGGTTCCTGGTAGCACGGTTTGAAAACTCATGATGTAGAAGAAACCATTCTTTCTGGCACTTCCTGATAGAAATAGACATAGAAGGCTGCCCCGTCCTTTGGAGGGAGGGGTCCAAGCCTAGGGGGTCCGTGAGCCTTCAGGCTGTTTCCCCTCTGGGGGGTTCGAGTCCCAGCCTCCGTGCCCCACCCACAGGCGGCCGGTCCAGAGAGGAGAGCTTGAGGGGAACGAAGCCGCCGCCCCCACTGGGTCCACCTGGGCCAGCTCACTCCACACGCCTGGGCAGCCTCACCTGCCGGCTCTCCAAACCAGGACCCTCAGATCGAGGAAAGTTCACTGATCTTAGATTTCCCAGGAAAGCCCTGATTTCTACTCTCCCAAGTCCAGGGTCCTCATGCAGGGGTTAGAAACTCAGCGCCTTCAGGCCCTGGGCAGGTTCTAAATGTGTTGGCCTGGTGGAGCATTATCTGTTCCACCCAAAGGCCTTGACAAACAAAACATGGTTATGAGGTGAGGTACAGTGAGGTGCGTTTGACAGCCTGCAGGCTGCTGTCAGCCTAGCAAAGCAACAGCTGGAAAGCCACAGGACTTTCAAGATTCTGGTGTCCGGACACGGAACTCCTGGCATTCCTGCACCCAGTTTTCCAGAGACGCCTCGGTTAGACCACGTGCTCTGCATATCAGTGCAGAGAGTGTCAGGGCCTGTCCCGAGTGGACGCCTGCCTATATCAGCTGATGAAATCTCACTTTATTAAAGTTTTTTTACAGATTTGATTTAATCTTTAGAGATTAAATTAGAGAGAGAGCAAGAGAAAACATGTACTGGGAGAGAGGCGAGGGAGAGACAGAGTCCCCGCTGAGCAGGGAGCCTGACGTGGGACTCGATCCCAGGGTCCTGGGACCGTGACCTGAGCCGAAGACAGATGTTTCACCAGCAGAGCCCCCCAGGTACCCCAAAGTCTCAGAGCCACAGACCAGTCCTGGACTTCCAGGGGCCCGTTCAGCTCTGGCTGAAACCTGCCAGGCTCAGTGCTGACCATGCCCTTCTGTCTCCCCAGCACTGCAGAGAGCGGCCCCGGTCCATGGTGGTCATCGAAGTGTTCACTCCCGTGGTCCAGAGAATCCTCAAGCATAACATGGTGAGTTCCCCTGACGCCCAGACTGCAAAGCCAGCCTCTCACTTCTCCTCAGCCTTTCACCATTCCCCAAAACGTGGAGGACGGCGTTGGCTGGCCTGGCCTGACAGCCAGGAATGGGGTTGGGATTCTGTTTAAGTTGGGGTGTTCATGCAGCCTGTCCTCCTCGGCTCTATTTTCCTCTCTCTTTTTTTTAAAGATTTTTATTTATTTATTTGACAGAGAGAGAGAGAGATCACAAGTAGGCAGAGAGGCAGGCAGAAGGAGGGGGAAGCAGGCTCCCCACCGAGCAGAGAGCCCGATGCGGGGCTTGATCCCAGGACCCTGAGATCATGACCTGGGCCGAAGGCAGAGGCTTAACCCAATGAGCCACCCAGGCGCCCCTCTATTTTCTTCTCTTAAGGCAATGGGAAGAATGTTTTTCACAGTAAAAATAACAAAAATAGTGTGGCCAGGGGAGAAGAGAGAAGTTTCCGGTGTGTAGAGTCACAAGCGTCTGCAGACACTCTGCCCGGAAGGAGGGGGTGGGGCGCCTCACGGCTTCATTGGGGGCCGTCTGTACGGTGTCCTTCCAGAGGCATGGGGCAGAGGGGGCAGAGAGTGACCGTATGATAGAGAAACCTGACAGTGACAGCCACAGCTAGCGGGTCACGGTTTCACGGTCACCAGCCATGGTGACAAGTCACGTGAGGGCAGGCACCCTGATACGGTGTCAGAAGGGCACCATACCTCTGGGCGCTTCTCTCAAACCCACGGGCCCCGTCTAATCCTGAGAGAACCATCAGACCAGTCCCCATTCAGGAGCATTTTGTAAAACACGTGACCAGCACTGCTCAAAATTGCCCGGGCTGTTGAGAACAAGAAAAGCCTAGAAACTGTCACAGCCCAGAGGAGCCTAAGGCGGCAGGATGATGGGGTCCTGGAACCGCAAAAAGTCGTCAGGGGAAACAGAGGCAATCTGAGTATAGACTTGGCGGTCTGCAAGGCCCCTTTGCATTCCCATCAGCTCAGTGAGAGCAGCAAATACTGCTTTCTCCGTGTTACATGTGGGGAAACTGAGGCTTAGCAGAGCGCACTCACTGGCCCCAGGGCCACAGCTGGGAATGAGAGTGACTAACATCTGTTCTCAGCTACTTATCGAGCACCTTCTTAGAGCCAGACACAGTGTGACACGCAAGCATGCCCCATGTCATTTAAGTCTCAAGAAAGCCCAGGACCTCCTTTCCCAGATGAGGTGGCGGGGACCCAGAAAGCCTTTGTAGGTCACTCAGGGAACCGGTGAGCAGCCCCGAGTGGTCATGAGGGGGGCTGCAGAGCAGCCTTCGAAAGCGAGGGCCGGTGTTCCAGTGTGCTCTCCGGAGCCAGCCCCCAGCCTGGACTCGAGTCACCTGGGTGATGGAGAGCAGGCGGTGTCACTGCAGCACATTTTGGGGCACTGAATCAGGGGTGGGGTACCTGTGGCTACTGCCCCCTGCCCTGTCAAGATTCAGCAGTGCAAACCGCTGTCTCCACGCCAGCCCCCGATCCCCGCCTGGTTGGAAGCGTGCAGCACGTGTGCCACTCCGCCCCATCCCACACTCGTGGCAGACATCATCAGTCGATTGCAGCACTCTTCCGGCGCAGCCCGGAGATCGCTTCAGGGTCCGTCTCAACCCAGGATTCCCGGCGGCCGCTGGTGACTGAACGGTGCTGGCACCATGTGGATCCTCTTTACCGTTCCCTCCCCAGAGCAGTCTCACCCGGTAGCTGAATTGCTGCTTATTTCCGACACTCCCCCTTGATTGGAGATAAATGCGTTTCTGATTTTCTGAATGCAAGGGAGAGGACTCCTCCATCCAATTCTTTCCTGGGACTAACAAAGATGTTCCCCGCCATAGTGGTGGAGAGTGTGAATTTGTGCCCTAATTTGGGCTTTTATAGCTTCAGGGGCATTCTCTGGTTTCAGGCTTCTGAGAGGAGAAGACTTCAGTTGTTAACTTTAAAATCACAGTAGAGGTGGTAGGAGGTGAGGCTTGTACCCTTTCAGAGTGTGGAGCAGAGATTTTCGAGTTTGTTTTGCAAAGGACCTTCCTGTCACAGCTTATCAATGACAGAGCCCCAGCCCTAGGTGTCCTGTCTGGGCCCAGGCCGTCTCGGGCACGGAAGAACATTTTCACGTAGTCTGTGGCCATCAGGAGGCTGTCTGAGAACGCTTCCTTGGGGGACATCTGACTCCCGAGGGGAAAAAAGTTAAAATTCAGGCCAGCCTCCCACAGCTAACCAAACAACATCTCCCTTACATTTGGTTAGTTTTATGGGCCTACGGTGTTGACCATGTAATAATTTTCTGGATAAAATTCAGACAGCGACCGGGCAAATCCACAGTTTATAGCATCTGTTGTGGCCTGGCAGAGATCAGGGCCCCCCAGGCGTGAATCCTCACTTGATGTTTGAAGAACTCCCCAAGTGATCCCAGCGTCTGGGGATGCCATAAAGCTTCACAGCTGCTCTTTACCCTTGGCGTCTAATTACCTGCCACGAACTCTGTCAGAAGGGGGCTGTGGATGGGACAGAGCGGGATTAGTCCCTTCCGCAGCCCGGCAGATGCGTGTGAGGCAGTGACCCCAGGAAGCCAGATGTACTGTTTTGAGCTGGAGCGTTCAGCTGGCGTGGGGAGTCTAGTCACTGGTTAGTGGGTGTGCCTAGCCTGCCACCAGCCTCACGACTGTCAGCGTCACACGAGCAACGGCTTCTGTTGACCGCGCGTGCTGCGTTTCTCACCAAGGACACACTGGAACATTTGGGAGCTGTAGGAAATTGTAGACCGCAGAGGTGTTCTGAGATGTCAGAGCTTCCCCTGTCCTCAGGGTTCATCTTTTGCAAATATATTGTGTGTTGCATTTCCTAGATGAGTACATTGAATCTTAGAGAAGAGTCTCAGTGTTACTCATTGGACTGAAATAAAAATTAGATACAAATGGAAGCAGTCCTCTAGAATGTTCTGCTGGAGATTCTAAACAATTTGTTAAACTGTATTGTCAAGAATGACCACGGTCCCTGTGCCCACAGGCCACTCATCAGAGTGTTCTTGTAGCAAGGGAGGCAAGAAGATGTGGCTGTGGTCCCTAGTGGACCACTGGGTGATCTGACCACCCTACTTTCCAAGAGGAGCATTTTTAGCTTTTCCAGTAAAATGTTCCTCACCCACATGTTGGAAGGCCATCAGACCCACTTATGGTGTTCATTTCCAAGAAAATGACCTTGACTCTCCAGAAATCTAACAGCATAGATAAGGATAGTTATCTTAGCAGAGTTGAGTTGAAGCAGTTTTCATGGACTCCTAAACCCTTAGATGTGGAAGGAGGCCATAGAGATCCGTGGTTACAGCCCTCACTCCACAACAGAGTCTATGAGGCCTGGAGAGGGCCACACAGCCTTCCTGTCACCATTTTCCAGGGCACCAGGTGACTTGTGATGGCTCCCTCAGTTTGGAAGCACAGTCGAGTTTCAGTTTTCTCTTCACACAGAGGCCTTATCTAGCCCAGGGCTAGATATGTGTATGTGCATGTGAGCGTGTGTGTGTGTGTGTGTGTGTGTGTGTGTGTGTGTGTGTACACACGTATGTATCTTCCTTCTGAGCTTTCCCTGTGGCTTCTGCCCTCCTCATGGACAAGCATCGTCCCAGTGGGGAGAATGGAAGCAGACGAGGCCCCTCATTGTCTTGACTTTAATTCAGCCTCTTCACTCCAGGTGAAGAAGCACCAAGCAGCTCTAGAAACTCGCTTCTCGGAGCTGGCAGGAGGGCGTGGGAGGGACGTGTTCTCCTCAGAACTTTCTTGAGGGCCCTCAGAATCAGTTAGATCCGGGAAGACAGTCTCTGCTGTTTTATTTTAAGTTAGAATGCCGATGCAGTTGCTTTTTACTGAATGGGTTCCACTTAGTGGGGGCAAGAAGAAGGCAGATGACTTTGGAGATGTGACTCTTCCCTCTGACGTCTCGCGGGCCACCCTCCTCAACACAACTGATGTGCCCCTCCTGACTGTTAAAAACCCCGCCCACAGGTTTAGAAGTCCACGAACAGAACTGCCGACCCGGCCGCCCTTGCCCCTGCCCGTGAATGTGGGGAAGGACGCAGGGTCCTTTCCTGGCCATCGTTTCTCCTCTCCTGACAAGTCCCTGAGCCAATGGCCACCAAGGAGATGTGCCTCTCCACTCTCAGCTGTACTCTGCCTCCTGCCCTGGTCGTGTGCTGGGTTGGGGAAGCTAAGAAAACAGAAGTGTCCAGTAATGCCACTCACTGGAGTAGGCGGGAGTCCCTCTGTCTTTGCTCAGTGCCCCTTAAGTAGGCGTCAGCTGAGGGGAGATGCGGGGGCTCAGGCTGAGCCGGTGGATGGAGACGTCCTTGGCCCTGGGGGCTGGGGCCTTTCCCTAATGTTGAGCAGATCCACCCTCCCTCCCTCCTGCCTGGGCCCCTTTCACACGGATCCCCGGACACGCACCAGCCACGCACTCTCCAGGGCACACACCGCCCTTCCCAGGCCATAAGCCTCACACGCATACATGATATGTCTCTCTCACACACCTCCTCCCGCACCACATGTCTCTCACACATACCCTCCCACACCCTCCCACACCCCACGTCTCTCACACACACCTCCTCCCACATGCCAGATCTCTTACACACACACCTCCTCCCACACTCTACGTCTCACACATAACCTCCCACACCCCACATCTCTCTCTCACATACACACATTCCCTCCCACGCCCCATGTTTCTCTCTCTCTCACACACACAAGCACACACACACCTCCTCCCATACTCCACGTCTCTACACATAACCTCCCACATACCACATCTCACACACACACAACCTCCCACACCCCATATCTCTCTCTCACATATACACTTCTCCTCCCATGCCCCACCTCTCTCTCTCTCACACACAAGCACACACAAGCACACACACACCTCCCACATGCCAGATCTCTTACACACACCCCTCCTCCCACACTCTGTCTCTCACACACAACCTCCCATACCCCATAGCTCTCACAAACACCTCCTTCCACACCCCATCTCACACACACACAACCTCCCACACCCCACATCTCTCTCTCACATACACATATCTCCTCCCACACCCCATGTCCCTCTCTCACACACAAACACACAAGACACCTCCTCTCATACTCTACGTCTCTCACACATAACTTCCCATACCCCATACCTCTCACACACCTCCTTCCACGCCTCACATCTCCCACACACAACCTCCCACACCCCACTTCTCTCACACATGCACATCTCCTCCCACAGCCAACATCTCTCATACACACCACCTCCCACACCTCGCATTTCTCGTACATATACCCATCTCCTGTCAGACTCCGTGTCTCTCATACACGCACCTCCTCGCACACCCTACATCTCACACACATATCTTTCTACACCCCATGTCTCCCTCACACACATACCTCCTCCCACACCCCATGACTCTCACACATACACACATATCTTCTCCCACACCCCACGTCTCTCTCACACACACTCTTATACAACATCTTCTTTTATACATCTCCCATGCCCCATGTCTCTCTCTTACACACACACTCTCACGTAGTCTCACATGTCTCACATACATCTCTCCCACACCCTGTGTCTCTCTCTCTCCATCTCATCTCACACGCACACAAACACACCTCCTCCCACACCCCACTTCTCTCACACACACATGCCATTACCTGTCCAGACAGCCTTTTTCAAGCTTATCCATCTGTCTTCTTTGCTTTTTTGGTCCCATGTGCCATATGAGGGTAGCTTTTTCTACAACCAAAAAGACAAGGTCATCAAATGCTCCTTAAGTATTTTCTGGAACCCAGGGGGTGGCTGGGGTCAGCCTAGAGCACAAGGGAGCCAGCTGAGAAGCCCATGACTGGGAGCCAGCTTCACCCTGCGCCCGTGTCTGGTTCTTGGACCTCCTTCCTGCCCTCTTGCTCGGGAGGAGGAACAGGCATCTTTTCATTGACGATGGTTGGGGACACTCAGAGTTACACTTGTCCGGGGCTACGTTTGGCTCCTCCATGCCCCCAAGAAGTCCCAAAGGCCTCCTCCCAAATTGACGGCCCCAGATGGGACATCTCCTGCCCTAGCTGTGCTGAGTGGCCTCGGGTGGTAGCTCACAGAAAGCAGGGGCCCAGAAACTCTGTGGGGCCTGTGGCATCTGTGGCTTCCCCAGGGGTTGTGGGAGACCCAGCTCAACATGCGCAGGCCCCCTCCCCACTGAGCAGAAGGGAAGCCCCAGCTGGTCTCTTTGCTGAGCACGCCTTGGCGCATCGGTGCCATGCCAGTGAGTTCGCTACAAGTGCCGGGACCCATTCCGGGTCGGGACGCATTTGCCGCTCTCCCTGGGCAGCCATCAAAGGGCGTAAGCAAGAGCGTGATGAGGCCAGGTTCTTGAAGGGAAAATGTGTGCCTTCTAGAAAGTGGAGTTGGCTGGTTGTCTCCCTGTTGCCTTCCACACCAGCAGTGTGAGCAGAGCAGGGTCGCACTCCCCCTCCGGGATCCTGGCCTCCCCTGCGGCCTGTCCCAGCTGCTCCCATCTGCTCTCTCTGCAGGACTTTGGGAAGTGCCCACGACTGAGGCTGTTTACTCAGGAGTACATCCTCGCCTTGAACGAGCTCAACGCGGGGATGGAAGTGGTGAAGAAGTTCATTCAGAGGTGGGTTTCCCAGCTGGACCCCCTCCCCATCTTGCCTACCAGCCAGCTCTCCTCTCCAGCCCAGAAATACTTGCTCCCTTGATGCCCGGAGAGAATCCACTTGTATGCAAAGGCCCCGAGCATCTCATCTTCTGGGGAGCCGTCACCGGGGTCCTCCCAACCACAAGTGGTCTGAGACACTTACTAGCTGTGTGGCATTGAACTGGTTGCTGTACCTCTCTGGTCCTGTTTACTCCCCTATCCGCAGGGGTTGTTGCGTAATTAAACAAGAAGATACATGAGGAAGCCCCTAGCACAGTACCTGACACACGGTAGGAACTCAGGAAATGGTACCAGTTCTAAATAATAGGATTATTTCCATGGGTCCCACACTTTACACCCCTTTGGTTTATGAGTGCTGAGCACGTCAAGAGACAATCCCCCGCTGGCCCCGGAGAGGCATCACTAGGGACTAGAACAGCCACCTCCCAAACTGGGTAAGAAGAAGGCAGATCTTCTGGTTCTTACTTACTTCTGGTGTTTTGGAAGAGAGGGCTTGCTTTTTCTTTGATTTTTAAAGTCTTTCCCTGTGCCTCTGTCTCCTTATCTGGAAAATGAGAACCATCGTACTCACTTCATCTGGTTAGTGTGCCGGTTTAGTGAGCTAATGCCCGTCAGCACTAGCAACTGTGTCCACGGGCTGCACATGTTTAGCGACCTCTCGTTTTTGAAGAAAATCAAAATAGCCTGTTTAAGCTGGTTTTGGAGCTTGTGTGTTTCCCGAATAAACTCACCCGAAACTCGCAAAGCATTTCTACATCCAAAGCAAGCATTTCTCCGCAGGAGCCCCTGTGACTTCAGGGTCCCTTTAAAGTACCCAGCTGTGGTTTGTCTAACTTTTTCAGGTTAGGCTTCTCTCGTCCTCAGCGGCCACAGTGACTTTCCGGGACTTACAGATCATTCCCAGGCTCCAAACAGCCCGGAAGTCGTGGTGTTGGTCCCATTTTATAGAGGAGAAAACTGAGGCGCAGAGCTAGCCATAATAAATAACAGTAGCTGGCATTAAGGGAGGAGTTAGCAAATGTGTCCCAGGCCCTGTGTTGGGCCAGGGTGACCATAATCACTTTTCTTTCAAAGCAGTCCACTTTTGAGACTAAAATGTGGTATTAGGAATCATGATTCCAGAACCCACAGGCATAAATATGAGTGTCCCAGGATACAGGACTACCATACGCTCTTTCCATGAGTTAGAAAACTGGGTCCTTATCATAACCCATTGAGGGAGGGAGCCACGTTCCCATTTTATAGCTCAGCAAATTGAGCATGGCAAGTTTAAGTAGTTTGCCAAGACCACTTGTGTGGATTTGAACCTGGCACCCTGGATCTAGAGCCCCCAGCCTGGAGCTTGGCTCTGTGCTGCCTGCACGTGGCAGAGCCAGGACCTAGATTCCAGTGCTGCCAAATCCCCGGCAAAGAGCTTAGCGCACCCACCCCCCACCCTGACGGGCACCCCCCTGCCCCGCTGCCTCCCTGCGTGGGTGCCTCTGCTGCCGCGGCCTGCTAACCCCGTCCTCTGCTCTCTTCCAGCATGCACGGCCCCACGGGGCACTGCCCCCACCCCCGGGTCCTGCCCAACCTGGTGGCTGTGTGCCTGGCTGCCATCTACTCCTGCTACGAAGAGTTCATCAACAGGTCAGTCCCCGCTGCCCCCAGGAGAGCCTGTCTGGGGGCCCGCCACCACCTCTGGATGGGGACAGTGGGGGACAGTGAAGGGCCGGGTACCTGCAGAGGGCGGCTCGTGCCTTGACCCGGCCAGGGAGGTGGAGTGGCGTCTGCTGGGATGGCCTCAAGTATGTTGGCCAATCCTGTGAGCTCCCCCAACTGCTGGCCCTAAACCTGGGGATGTCACTGGAAAAGCAAACACTGGGAATCTGCACTGGGAGCCGCGGGTCTGTCGTGTCCCCCTGGCTTTAGCAGCAAGTGTTTGATTCTGAAGGTTTCTTCCCACCTGGCACGTGCAACATGTGGGGCTTGTGTGCGAGAGAGGACGCGTGCATGCAGGAGCAGGCGTGCGTGGGGGGTATGAGTGTGTGTGTGCGTGTGCACGAGGACTAGCAGGAGGTTTTCTCCCTTTCCCCTCGTCTCCTTTGGCAGAATTTCCTTTTGCCCATGGTGCATGTGGATTTCTTGAGCACCTGTGCGTGTCAGGCACGGTTTCGGGTGCTCCTGGGGGAACTGGTGTCCAATATGCAGGATCAAGGCAAATGGGCAAAGGCTGAGAAAACAAAATGGAGCCATATGCTAGAGCGTGGCCAGAAAGGGGCATGGCAGGGCTGCTGCTTTGGGTCATCCAGGGTCTGGGTACAAGCATCTTATTAAGGACGTAACCCAAGGAAGCTCTGAGAGGGGACCCAAGAAGGGAGGATGGCCAGTAGTCTGATGACCACTTCAGGGACCTGCACGTTCCCCACTGGACCCTCCCAGGAGACTGTGGAACATGTCTGAGTCATTCCCCTGAGGGATAATGGCGCTGGGGTATAGTTACTTACCAGCTTCCATTCTTTCCTGAGGTTCACTCCTGGGATGCAGAGTGACGCAGTTGCCACTAGTTTATGTAGAACTTTATACAGTGACCTCTGGGGCTATTAGAGAGGATACGATGTGCAGGACCAGGGAGCATCTGCCGAAGCTCCCCTGTCTGGTTGTTCAGGTGGTACACTGCACAACTCCCAGGGGAGCAAAATGTGTGTAGCTAGAGCTGGGGGCATAGCAGGAGTATATTTCAGTCCTTAGAGAGAAGGCAGTGGAACATTCTGACACACAGAAAACCGTACAAATGAAGCTTCTAAAACAAACACTGTACTTTGAGGTCTTGGGGAAGGTGCCACAAAATTTTATTAAGGGCATATTTTCTCACGACAGGACTTAAGAAGGGAGGATCACTCTTTTCAGTGTGCTTAGCCATAGGTCCTGATACTCAGCAGGGACCTGTCCACTTCTGAATCATTTCTCCGTTGAGAAGGTGATAGAACCCCTAGGGCCTGAACATGAAGACGTCATGCGGGTCATTCGCATGCGCTTGTTCTGTGCCCTACAGCACGTTGTGTTAAGAGCAAAAGAAATGAAAAAAGAATCAGCAGAAGGTCAAAGGGTAGCACTTGGCTTGTACGACCATCCCAGCATCCTTGTGGGCAGGGACGGTCACTTGCCCTCAGCCTCCCATGTTGTAGCTCTGGAGCCGGTCCGCGTGCATTTCTAACTCGGGCCACCCTAGGAAGCAGGGAAACCATTAGTAGTGTCCCACATTCTCAGGCTCCCTTTCCTCCTGAGGCCGTGACTCATCTCGGCCTCCCAGGGCCCACTCGGTGGATGCCTGGCCTGGGATTAGGCGGGGGCAGGAGCAGCCGCAGGAAACAGCACCTCCCAGAATTTTCCGTGTCCTCAAATCCCTGCCCAGGTGCCCTGGAACAGGTTTTCCTGACTCAGGAGCAGGAAGCAGAAGAACTCTGGAAACCCCTCTCCCAACATCCACCCCAGGAGAAGGGCAGAGGGGGAAAGAACCAGAATTAGGAACTGTGCACACAGTTGTACAGACAGGAGCCTGGGGACAGCAACTGCCAGCTCTCATCCTTCTCATCCTCTCAGTCCTCGTCTGGTGACAGCCCAGTATGTGCCAGGGGCTGAAGGCACAAAGGTGACCGGCTAGATGGAGCCCCTTCCCCCCAGCGCGGACAGTGTAGCAGGAGATGGAGGAGTAGCGAGGGAGCAAGCAAGGAGTTGCAGTGAGCTTTGGTCAGGGCTGTGAGCGGGGAAGCCAGAGCCATCATTAACGGGGTCTGTGCCAGGGAATCAGCCCCGGCCGCCTATCCATCACCTGGGAAGGGTTTGCAAGATCAGAACAGCAGCAAAGCGTGCATGTGCCCTGTGACCCAGCTGCTCATAGCTTTGGGGATGTTCATTCATCATGTACAGGAATGTTCTAGCAGCATTATTTGTAACATCCCCTAACCAAAATCTGCCTCCACTCCGATGTCCTGCGACAGGAGAGTGGATGGACAGTCGGGGTCTGTCCACACAAAGGAACACTATGGAGTAACAAGAATGGATGAACTAGAACAATAAGCAAACTGAATAAATTTCACAAAGGCAAAACAGGACAAAAGAAGCCAGACCCAAAAGATACTTGCAGTGTGTTTCTTGTTCCTGGAATTTCAAAAACAGGCAAAAGGACTACGTACTGGTGGGGGCCAGAAGAACGCCCCTCCCCCTTTGGGGCAGGGCGTAGCTGAAGGGCATGAGAGCGGCCTCTGCATTTCTCGAAATGTTCCCATCTTGATGTAGGTCAGTGGTTCTCAGCTGGGAGCCTCAGCCGGGGGCCCCACGGGTGTTTGGCATTGTCTGGAGTCACACAAGGCAAGTTCACGAAGCTGAACTTGATTGCCCTCGGTGTGCTAGAGCCCTGTTGCATTTGAAGCACGTCCCTTCCCAACGCCATAGTCCATGATGGCACCTTAATAGTTCGGGTCCAGTTGTGGCAGCCGTGTTCTCACCAAGGACACTGGCAAACGCTGCAGCCGGGGCTTCGTTTTTCTGGCAAGTTCTTGTGTCAGCATAACACTCCTTATATCTTAAAGAAAAAAAGGGGTGCCCAGGCCCCATCCACTGTAATTCTGATCTCGTTGGGATGGCCCTGGCATTGTTTTTTGTTTTGTTTTGTTTTTGCTGTTGTTGTTTTTTTCATTTTAAACTTCCCATGCAGGTCAACTGTGTGGCCAGAGTTGAGAACTTCTGCTCCTGGGGAGGTGAGGAAGGGATCCTTCAGAGAGGTGATATTTAAGTTGAGAGCTTAAGTTGGCCCTCTGTAAGGCAAGAGGCAGAACAAGATGATCTGGGAAGGGGAAACAGCACGTGCAAAGGCCCAGAGGTGCAGATGGGGCTGGCATTAGTCACCTTTTCCATCTCTGGTCCTTAAACACCTGCTTCAGAATCGCCAGGGTGCTGCAGACTGTTGGACACAGCATTTCCTGGATGGGCCCAGGAATTCTCCTTCTTTGCAGAGTGCACAGGCGATCTGCTCCTCGATAGAGGCCACTGGAGGGAAGGAAGGGAGGGTAACAGTGTGACAGAGAGAGCAGAGAGATAGGTAGAGAAGCAAAGATGGGGCTGGGGAGGACAGCAGCCGTGCCAGGCCCTGGGGGGACTCAAGCTTCCTTTGCTGAGCTGCTCCTGGGGATCATGTTAAAATGCAGATTCCAATTCAGCAGGCCTGGGGTTTCCAGTCATGCTGGTGCCGCTGCTTGGGGACCACGCTGTGAGTGGCGCCGCTCGCCCTGTGCTCCAGCTGTGGAGTGTTCATTCCGAGAGCACTGGGATTGCCGATAGGTTTAAGTAGACTACGACGGGACTTGAAGAGCTGTCAGTCTCCTGATTTCCCCCTGGCTACTGCTGCTTGGAGGAGGGACTGGTGGGGGCAAGCGTGACCTTGGGTGATTGCAACCAGGTGCCCAGGGTGGAGGCCTGGGAGGGCGAGAGCCACCCAACCCCCTTGGAGCCCAGAGTAGTTTCCTGTTAGTTCCTCCAGGAAGTCACCGTAAGGGCTGCAATGCTGGGGCCCCTTTGCTGGGCTCAAGTCCATCCCACCCTGGTGGTCAGTCCCTGGAAGATAAACCCCATGTCTTCCGGGACTGTCCACAGTGCTCTTGGTGAGTACATAATGTACTCGCAGAAGAGCAGACAACTTGACCCAGGTTAGCCTGGCTCGCTGGAAAATAACCCGATCAGAGCCAAACAGCCTTGAAGATGCACTTCTAAATCCCAGCGAAGGCAAACAAAGGGAAGTGGAGTGTTGAGTATTTGGGTAGCAACTTAGCTCTGAACTCGCGGATAGTTACGCTGCCCCCCTCTAGCTCCAGCCCAGACCACACACAGTTTTCCATCAGCTGTTGCATTCTCGGACTTTAGTTGATGGGTTTCGTTCTTCCCCAGCGAAGTTTGAAGTGTATTTGTTAAACATCTTTGGTGGGCTCAGCGGAGGCCTGGCTTGTGGCATGTGCTGGAGAAATTCGGGCCCTCCAGGTGCTTTGTATCCGAGATCCATGCTCTACCCAGTCCTTGTGCACAAGGAGTGTGTGCATCTCTTTGCAAGCACAGGGCACATGTGTGTGGCACATTGAGGGAGGGCCTAGACGAGCAGCTGTTTGTGATCATGCTGTCATGCTCGGAGTCTCTTGGAGCAGTGGACTCAACCTTGACTGCACACACAGGGAGCCTGGGGAGTTACTGGTATCTGGACCCCAACCCAGAGATTCTGGTCGAATTGGGCTTCGGATACTGGTATCCAGCCAGGAGTGGAAAGCTCTAGTTTGGGGATAGAAGTGTGGAGGTGGCAAGTAGAAGAAATCCGGGAAGACTTCGTGGAGGAGGAGGAGGAGGACCCGCACGGGATTATATGGGATCTTGGAAGCCACTGTGGTGGTCAGGAGCCAGGGCTTTGTAGTCAGAAACCTAGTTTCAAATCCCAGCCCCGTCCACTTACAAGCCATGTTTGACCTCTGAGAATGTCTTTGCTCACTGGTAACATGGAGATGGTAGAACCAGCCGTTCAGAGAGGTCTCAGTACCTGTGCGGTCTGTGATACCCCTTAGTGCTGTGCCACCCAGGAGCACCAGGGAAGGAAGCCCATTTCTGGGGTTGCCTTCACTCTAATGAGCCTCCCACTGAGTGAGGAGCTTCTTTAATCAGCCTCAAGACTCTGCCGAGTCCTGCTGTGGAGAGGCCTAATTTCAAGGCTCTGACAAGTCTTGCTGTGGAGAGGCCTAATTTCATTGTTTGACCCGGCATTTCCCACACAGATGTGATATCACTGATGGCATAGATCCGTTTTCCCAGTGAACACCCGTTAACGAGCTCCGTTCTTCCAGGTGGTTGAAAATGCTGGACCTGGGGGTTCAGCCAAGAGCAAGGGGTGGACAGGAGGGAGCCGCAGACTGCAGGAGGCTAGAATTCTGGGGTCTGGGATCCTGGTGGAGAGTGGATGCTGAGCTTTCTCACCTGGCCAGGGATAGGGCAACAGAGGTGAGGCCTGGGCCTGCCCAGGGGGGAAGAAGGGCAGCGAGACTCCAGGATGCAAGTGGAAGCAAAGGCACTTAGTAGGTCTCATAGACGGCCAGGGAAGGCCCTGCAGTGGAGGCGGCCACCGAGACCTCACGGGTAGCCCACGGCACCGCCACCGGGTTCGGGGAGACCCTTGGCACGGGGGGAGCCCGCAGCTCGTGTGATGGCTCGGGGCCACGTGCGGGCGGCCATGCTCACACCGCTGTCCCCTCTCCTGCCAGCCGCGACAACTCCCCCAGCCTGAAGGAGATCCGGAACGGGTGCCAGCAGCCCTGCGACCGGAAGCCCACCTTACCTCTGCGCCTTCTGCACCCCAGCCCGGACCTGGTGTCTCAGGAAGCCACGCTGTCCGAGGCGCGGCTCAAGTCGGTGGTCGTGGCCTCCAGCGAGATCCACGTGGAGGTGGAGCACACCAGCACTGCCAAGCCGGCGCTGACGGCCAGCGCGGGCAACGACAGCGAGCCCAACCTCATCGACTGCCTCATGGTCAGCCCTGCCTGCAGCACCATGAGCATCGAGCTGGGCCCCCAGGCCGACCGCACCCTCGGCTGCTACGTGGAAATCCTCAAGCTGCTGTGAGTGTCCCCTTGGCAGGCCCGTCCCCAGTTGGGCGGGAGAGCAGGGCTCGGTGGGGCAGCCTGGGTGTGCTAAGTGCGTGTGCACACGTGTGCAAGTGTGCACATTTTAGGTGTGTGTAAACACGACGGGCGCACAGGACGCAGATTCGGGACGTGAGGACACACGCTTGGGGTGTGTATGCCTGTGGACATAAGATCTGTGCGTGATTGTGTGTGTGTGCGTGGGGATGTACAGAGGGCTGTGTGTGTTCATGTGTGTGCATAAGCATGACGTAGATAGGTGTGTCCCTGAGGTTGAGAATGTGTATGTGAGCGTCTGCCTCCAGCCACCAGGATGGCCGTGAGCCCATGGGCCCCCAGGTGCGTCTGTGAGTGTGTAAATGCCCTTACATTTTGCAGAGGGGGCTCACTCTGGGTTTGGGAGTGCATGTGTGTGTTCAAGGGGCTTTGGTTGTGTGTGGGTGTGACAACACAGGTGTGGTTGCCCGAGTGTGTGTGTGTGTCTGCATGTAGGAGGCGGCATGGATGTGGGCTGTATGTGGATTTTTCTCTATGGGTCCGTGTGTGTGTCTGGAGTGCCGCTTGTGTGTGTGTGTAAACCAGTGTGCGTGTGTCTGGGTGCTTGTGCTGCTTCTGTGCTTGAGCAGCTGGGAGTGCTCCCTTGGGGTGAGCATTTGTGCACAAAGCTTGGAGCATGTGTGTGTGTCACTGTGTGTCCCCGTGCACATATGCCCGTGAGCCAGCACGTGACTGTGTGTACTTTGTGTGCATTTCACATCAAGTCCCAGTGCCCTCGCTCCCAGCCTTGTCTGGTGAGCAGCGACAGAGTGGGGCGTGCAGAAAAGCTTTGAGGAGGCAAGGGACCCGGGTCGGCTGTGCTTGGTGCCGCCCTGTGCTCGGTGCTTCGAGCCCATGCACCCACTGCCCCCCGAGCCTCAGTTGTGTGCGTCTTGAATGAAGGGGTCTTAATATTTGGCCCTCGGGGGTCTTTCCAATTGTGCCACTCACACTTGAACCACCCAGACCCATTTCAAACTCACATGTACCTCGTTCCTGGAGGCACTGATGAAGGGGCCCCCTTGGTCTGGAGACCCCAGCAGATGCCTCCCGTCCTCGCTCCCACAAGTCCTGTTCTTAAGATGGAGTCTGGAACCCGGCATTTCCAGGCGCAGTCAGTGGTGGCTGGCGGGCTCCTCAGAGGGACTGTGGGCATGACTGTGTGGTCGTCTCCAACCAGTGCAAAAAGGTGCCTGTCTACTGACCGGGCACCAGGGCCCCTTGATCCAGGGGGTCGCCTGGCTCCTGGGGCTGGTCAGTGTTGCTGGGCTGTTGCCAAGTCCCGGTTATTGCCCAGCTCTGCCAGTCAGCTCTGCCTCTCTGGTGAATGTCGAGTCATTGCCGAGCACACTCGGGGGCTGCAGGGGGGAGGCTCTGCAGTCCTGGCAGTAGAGGCCCGCCCGGGGCACAGCCACATTGAGCCAAAGGAATTCCAAATTCTGCTCAGAGGGCCTCGCTGAGAATGCATGTCAATTTCTTTAAAGCCGGGGGCAGCCCCCGCTTTCTCCCGGGCGTGGTGATCCCCACACCCGGGGACAGGTCGGCCATGGCCCGAGTCTCGCCTTGGCCCCCTTACTTCCTCCAGCTGTTCTCCACAAACACCTGGAACTCCCAAGCCTTCTGCTGGCTCGAGCCCTGACTCAGATTTCTCACTAAGCACTAAGGATTTGCGTTTCATCAGGCAGTTGACACACATTTTTTCCCCGTCTTCATAAACATGCTCACAAATGCGGATTCTGTTCCCCCGGTCTGCTTCCAGACCTCCTGCCTGCTGCCAGGGCATGGGGGGGTCAGGTGCCCGGTCCAAGGCTGGCCACCACGAGCCAGGATGCATTCCTAGCTGCTTTCCAGAGGAGCACCTCACCCCTGCCCAGGGCTCTCCACAAAGCAGGTTTATATTTGTGGAAGCCTTTTTCACCTTGGGGTCGGGGGGAGGCTCAGGGCACAATTCAGACCTGAGACGTTTTTCCAGAGCCCAGCTGCCTGTTTGTGTCGATGGCCCACTTGAGGCCCTCAGACATATTGGACGCACAAACCCCAGCAGCTCCAAGGGATGGTACTTTGGAAAAAGCAACAGATTCAGAGTTAGACTGCCAGGTCCTGGGCTATGGAGGCCAGGGCTGGCTTGTGGCCTTGAGTGAGTTCCTTGGTTCCTCTCTGAGCCACAGCTGCCTCCAGGCACCAGTGTAAAATGGACATTCCCTGGGCACTCGGGCAGCGTAGATGCCTCGCAGGCACAGACACGAGGCAAGTGGGAGTTACTACACTTTCTGGTTACAACGGTGTTTCCTCTATTTTAAGATACCATTGGGAGTGAGATGCCCCCTTGATTTAACAGCAGCACTTTGAGAGGAAAAAAGCCCCAATATGGCATTCCATGCACGCCCAGATCGCAAGAAGTGTGTGTTGTCTGTGAATTGAGGATGTGTGGCCACCTCACTTAGCCTGCTGTATATAACTGCGGGCAGTGTTCTTGGCTCCTGGGCCTCAGTTTTCTTGTCTGTACAATGGGTGTCATGACATAGGGCTTTCTCACCATAGGGCACTCTCACCAGCTAGAACACTTGCCGGTGAGTATTATGAGTAAAAAGGAAAGAACAGAGGATCTAATACGGCATGGGAGGGAGCTCTTAACAGAGCCTTGTGGGGGCCAAAGAAGCCCCACTTAGAGCAGGCACTGCTACTCCCTGAGAGTGTGGGCAGCCCAGCCTATAGCCCCCAATTAGTTGCCTTCCCACAGGAAGGCCTGTGCATCACTGGAATCTGATACCCTTGAAAAGTAACATAAGCCCCAGGAAGTTGCCCAGAGACCCTTAAAAAGGAAAACCCCTCCCAGCGCAGGCCAGCATCACTCTGTGAGGTCCAGGCTGGGTGGTACGATGGAAAGAATGTGGACTCAGAAGCAAGACCGAGCAAGCAGGCTCGGGTCTGTGGGATTTTGGAGTCTACCTCTTAACCTGCGAGGCAAAGTGTGCCGCTCACACCTTTCTTCTCCTTTATCAAACGCTTGCCACACACATACACTGTGCCTGGTCCTGTGCCCAGTGTCAGGGCCCGACTGCTCTCCCGCTCTCAGTCCCTCTGCATCTGAGCAGCGCCAACCAGGAAAACCGGTGACATTGCCCGCTTGGTGGGACGGAAGAAGGGAGGCTGCCGGCCCCTGGGAGGCCACCGGCAAGGGGACGGGCTTCTGTCCAGGAAGAGAAAAGAGCAGCCATCATGAGCGAGCAGTGGTCACATCCCATCTTCTGACCAGCTCAAATCCGGCTCCTTGATCTTTTGCAAACACCCACGTTTTGAAAGAGGTCTTGTTGGGCTGGAGGTGAGTTGGAAGACACCTCGGGAGCCCTTAGGGAAGATGCAGACAAGACTTGGGGTCGTCCTGAAGACTGGGCAGTGTAAGTAGAATGTAGGAGGCGAGTGTCTGCGTCACCCAGGATAGCACTGCTCAGTCAAGAACTGTCCCGGCCAGATGCTGCGCCGGCGAACACGGAGCTTGGTGCCGGGAGCTGGGCACTGTTCAGGGGCTTGGAAACGCTGTCCGACTAGGAATGGCTGAAATGGCTTTCAAAGGCTGAGAGTTGGAGAGGGAGGGTGGCTGGGCCGGAGGGACCAGGACAAGCCCCGGAGCATTGCTGGAGTTTGACACCCCCTACCCCAGGAGCCACCGCATTGTGCCCTCTGGCTTATGGCCTGAGAGGGCTGGGGTTCGGGTTGGGTGCTAGTGTGCGTGCGGCTGTCAGGGCCAGGCCTGCCCGACCCAGGCCGGTATGCTGGGGACTTGCGGCTTCTCAAGGCTCGCACGGTGCACCTGCCCTCTGGCCGGGGCGTCAGCTACTGCGGGTAGGGTGGGCTTCCCCGCCACACCATGCAGAAGTTCTGAAATCAGGAGGAAACCAGGTGTTGAGAGGAAGCATCTTGTCCCCGGGATGGCTTAGACCCCTGGTTCAGGCAGCAGCTGTCAAGTTGGCTCACGGTTCTGCCGGGCGTACGTTGTGTGTTTGCCATGCCAGAGTAGCTGCTAGCTGCCCCAAGCCCTGGGAACCACCCTGTCCCCATTTCCTGTGTCCACCCCTCACTTGCCCAGTTTGTCTCTGGTGTTACCCATGCCCACCACAGCAGCAGAAAGGCGGTTCTCAGCCATCTGACTTCTGAAACCCCCATGGAGTGCAGTGTGAGGCTGAAGACCCGGGCCTCGTGCTCACCGAGTCCAGCCTGCCCCCGAGTAGCTCTGTGACCTTGGGCAGCCGCCCTGACCTCGTTGGGCAGTCGAGGGAGTTCTAGAGCCAGCTAGCCCCATTCATGGGAGGACTGCATGTCAGGTGGTGGACGCCCACAGCTCATCGGAGGCCTTTGGGATACTCAAGGTGCCTTAGCTCCCTTTCCTCCATGAGCACAGGGCAGGCCTGGCCACCTTCTTCCTTGGAGCTGGGCGGGCAGGCCTCTCCCAGCCTTATCACCATCCTTCCTTCCATCCCAGGCCAGCCTGGTCCAGCAGCCCTGTGGCTGGCACTGCTCTTCACATGCTCGTGGCGGGTGTTCTGCTGGCCATGGGCGTCCCACACCCTGTCTCTTGAGCTTGGCTAGCCCCTGGGCACCCACCTTCTGCCCAGCACACCTGTGCACCCCAGGCTGGTCAGCCTGGGCATTTGGACCAGGACCAGGAGCTAACTGCCGACCTGAAACTGGGGCTGGCTGAGGCAGGAAAGGAGGCCCACTGCCCTCTTCCACTTTGTGCCTGTGTCCCCACTCACAGACCTGTGTGAGCTGCCAAGAAGGAGGCTGAGCTCAAGTCTGGGGAGCCTGAGCTTAGCACCCGGGGAACGCAGGTGACCCGCACTGTTCTACAGAATGCACTCGTCGAAGTCCCCTTCTGCTCAGGAGTGAACTCAGGCCAGGCCGTGCTGCTGTCCTGAAGGCCAGCATGTGTCTGTCACGGCCCCAGCTCCGTGGCCTCTGACAGCCACTGATGGGCACTTTAAAGTCCCCTCAGAGTTTCCTGTACTTAATGGCATTTCTACACAGAATGTGTTTTGTTCTTTTAAAGCCAAGAGAAACTAGTAAGTGCCTTTTTCAACAGAGGGAAGTGGCCCTCCTGTGCAGTTGGGAGCAGGAAACGTGACGTCATGCTGTTCAGTGAATAGGACCGCAGACACGGGTTCCTGGGTTCCAGCCCCAGCCCCTACTGGCCGTGTGACCCTGGGCCAGCGCTTACCCTGAGAGTTTTCCCATCTGTAGAATGGGGATGGCCAGTGCATCCAGCTCAGCAGGTTTCTCGGAGTGTCCAGGGGCAGATCCCCATGTGTGTTTGGAACAGCCTCTGCTCATAACGAGCTCTGTCTACCGTGTTCACTCCTGTTACTTCTAGATTTGCAGGAAACCATTTGCTGGAAAATTCTAGATTTGCTGGAGTCCGGTGAGGGCCATTGTGGGGAGGGGGTTAGAGGGAAGACAAGCTTGGCACAAAAACCAGTGACTCCCGCCCCTCAAAAAGCAGCCCACAGGTATGGGGTCACACGGGGTCTGCGTATCCTGATGTGCAGCTGACGGGCCTGTGGGCTTGCTGGGCCCAGCCACCTGGCACGCGGCTTCGGATCCTGGCTCCCCGCTTCCCAGATGTCTGAACGCAGGTGGGGCCTCAGCGTCACCTGTGAGGCAGGTGTGATGCCCTCGAGTACCAGCCCCGAGGCGTCCTCGAGCAAGTTTGTGCCTAGTGCGCAGCCTCACGAGTGCTTAGCTGACCTGCACAGGTGGCACTGTTAGGACCGAGGTCAGGCCCCCAGACACCTCTGGGAATTCTTTTCCGCAGCGGGAGCTGCGTTCTGAAGGCTGCCACTTTCTCACTGGTGTGTCTTACAGGAAGGTAGGGCAGGAAGGAGCTGCCAGCAGAGGGCTGTGTAAACGGTACCTGTCGGTGGGGGCGCCTGCTGGTTCCTGGGGATCAGGTCTCAACTGTCTTTTGATGTAAAGTAGAGACATGTGGCCTGTAAACAGATACACAGCATTTTGGGAGGACCATGAGGGACACATGTTGAGAAAGTTCCTCAGGCCGGGGGGCAGAGGAGCCCCCCCAGATGGTGGTAAGAAGCTTGAGAAACACCAGATCCTAAGTGGAAAAGAGCCCCAGGACCACAGGCCCCTAATTCGGGTTTGGGTCCTTTCCCTGCCCAGGCCAGTCCAGGCCCATCGGGCCCCTCCTGTGGGCAATGCCAGGTATCAGTAGAGGTCCGGCTGTACCCCCGCCCCCCAAACAGACACCCTTGGAATGAAGGGTTCAGATACCCACTTCTGCCAGAGCCCAGCGTCCTGCCCAAATCAAGATCCAGGTCAGACTGCACGCTTGAGCGCGCAGCTGAGGACACACGCTCTGCCGCTTGTGAACATCCCCTTCCGCTTGGGAGCAACACCCGGCCCTGGCTGCGTCTCTCTGACATGTGCTGGGGCCGCGGCTCAACAGGCCCCTTCCGGGAACCAGCCATCTGCCTGGCCTGGTGCCCAGTCCAACAGGTGCAGAGATAAGGTGCGGTGCCTCCCGGGGCTGCTATGGGCAGGGTGTGTACACACCTGGGCACCCAGAAATCTTCAGCATAGGAGGGGCTGCTCCGGTGGCCTCCCTGATGGGTAGGGTTAAAGCACTGGGACCGCAGAGGTACCTGGCCGGCGTCGGGCAGTGGTGAGAACTGGCTACCTCTGGGTTCGCTTTCCAACACAGTCCCCAAAACCAGAGACACAGGGGAACCCAGGTCTGGGGCTGTACCCGGTATAGGCGCTGGGCGGGGCAAGAAGAGGTCATAGCCCCAGAAGCCCCCGAGGTCAAATTCAGAGGACTAGCTAGTGATTTGTACAAATATGAAACACCGGTGGGCCTCGTTTTCCTCCTGCGGAATGGGTTGTCGGAATTTGGGGCCTCGCGGGGCGTCTGGGAGTGTTAACAGGGGCACGTGTGAATGTTCTAGTGCCTGGTCGAGGCCCGTCTGTCTGCAGGCCGAGGCACTGCCGTGCCCCACGTGTTCCTGCCCTTGCCCCTGCTGGCTCCTCCTTAGGGGCAGTTGGCAGAAGCTGTTCTGGGGGGCAGGATGGGGGCCCTGCCGACTGCACAGCAGCCTCCGGAGCTGTCACTTCCCTTCCTGGGACCTCTTTCTGTGGCGCAGACCTGCAGTCACCTGGCCTGTAACAGACTCGCAGTGGTCAGTCCGCTCCCGTGATCTCAGCGGCCCCGGCACGCAGGGGGGCTCAGCACGGTGCAGCTCTCGTTGTCATTCATGCCACTGTCCCTGTTCTTGAACAGTCTGTCCCAGGCCGGGGTGTGGGCAGGACCCTCTAGTGCCTGGTCCCACCGGGGGCCTCTGCAGCCGTCAGAGCCGGTGAGAGTCAAGCCTGGATTGGATTCCTCACCCCCCATGGCTGTGGTAGCTTGCACAGTTGACTTCTCTGTGCCTCGGTTTCCCCATCAGTTGAGTGAAGCCGATATTTGTTACTCCGCTGTGATGAGTAAGCGAACAGAGCCAAAGCCCGGGCGTCATGCGGCTCTGTCCCAGCTACTAGGTTTTGTTCCATTAGGATTATTCTCCCCATGGGTGTTATTGTCATGTGCAGGGACTGTTCGGTTAAAATGCTGTTATCTGGACGTAGGAGGAGAAGCATCTCATAAATAGGGCGGGTTGACCCAGACTGCAAATAAGTAGCATGTAACTTTTATTTTTATGAATCAGTCTATACATCTCCTCCTCTGTTCTGGTCGAAGATGAGAATGCATTTGCATCCCCAGAATAAGCCTCGTCTGCTATGCAGCTCAGGTGGCCGCAGCAAAATTGTACTGACCGGGTGGCTTTGGCCACAGAAATTTACTTGCTGGCAGTTCTGGAAGCTGCGAGCGTGAAATCATGGTGTGGGCAGGGTCGGTTTCCTCTGGGACGTCTCTCCTGGGCCTGCGGCGAGCTCCCTCCTTCCCGGGTCCTCACAGGGTCCTCTTCCCTCTGCTTGTGCGTGCCCTGATCTCCTCGCCGCATTAGGACGTAATCACACTGGGTTAGGGCCCCCGCACCCCGTAGCCTATTTTACCTTCATTGCATCTGTGTCTCCAAACACAGACACAGTTTAAGGTTCTGGGGTAGGATTTCAACCCGCTGATTCAAAAGTCAGAAGGAGCAACGATCTGGTGACCTGGGTGCAGAGGTGGGGTGGGATGAAACCCCAGGGAGCCGGAGGGTGGGCCCCTTCGGTTGCCGTGAGGAAGTGTCGGGACAGGTTCTGCCCATCAGGCCCGGAGACACCAGCTGCTTGTCTCCCCAGCTCCCTGGAAGCAGGTGGTGGCTAGAGCAGAGTTGGTACTGTGGGCTTCTCTGCCAGACCCTGGCCCCGTTGGGGCCCTCCATGATAGCACACAGTAAACCTCTCCTTGTCCAGTCTGAACCTGACTGTCGCCCCCTCTCTTTCTAGGTCCGACTATGATGACTGGAGACCGTCCCTGGCCAGCTTGCTTCAACCCATTCCATTCCCCAAAGAGTAAGTCCCACACCGGTTTCTGACCTCAGTCGTCCACAGGTCACCCCGGGAATACCATGGACAGCGGTGGGAGAGGGAGAGGTTAGTCTTCCGCTGTGGGACCCCTAGGGAGGCACCACCACCCCTGACTCCGAAAAATGGGGAGATTACCTCACTGCAGCATTACAAGGATTCTCTGAGCTAAGAAGGCAGGCGAAGCCCTCCCCACCGTGCCTTCATGCAGAGAAGTGAGCGATTTTGATCATGCCTCCCATGGGACCAGGACTGCCTGCCTGCGCTCTCTGCGAGAGCCACAGTGAAATCATAGGCTAATGCACACAGAATTGCCGTCTGTGCCATCCCACGGTACCCTGAACGCACTCTCACTGCACCCATTACCATTATGAGCTCGTATTCCACAGCAAGCTGGGCCAGGAATGGGCCCTCCGTCTCTCTCTTCCCGGCCCTTATCTCAATACTGAATTTACCTGAGGAAAATGGGGAGAAAACTGTGTGGCTGATAATGGCCCGAGGAGAATGCTTTGTCTGAGTAACCAGGCCCTAAAATGCCTCCAGGCCTCTGTTTTGACAGATGTGGAGAAACCAGGCCTCGGGAGGCAGCTCGGGGCTCCCTCAGGAGCCGATTAACGAGCCGGTGTTTATGAAATGCAGCTCTCCAAGGGGGACATTACTCCCGGTAATTGCCCCATTTGCTGGCCTGGCCGCTCCCTGGGGCCCCCAGGACTCAAGACCAGAGAAATCTGACTCCTGAGAGCCACAGCGGTCTCCAAAGAGCAGTGGCGTCATTGGCCGTGGCCCCGGGGACACACGCGACAGTGGCCCATGATGCAGTTCACTTGGAGAATGGTCCCCGAACGCCCTGCGATGTACAGTGGTAATTAGCGCGGCCGTGCCTTCGCGGAGGAACAATTACCAGGCGCACCTGGGTCACGGCCGATCCGCTCAGCGCCGCTGCCGTCTGCAGGCGCGGGCCCCGGGGACCCAGGGGGCTCCGTCTAGTCCCCTCCCTACCATCTTTGCTCATCAGAGGAGGCCTTTGTTGTGCGGTTTCAAGGAGGGACAAAATGGCCTTGTTTCACTGTCAGCTTCCTCCTCCTCCTTCGGATCAGACAAAGCCTCACCGTCCCCAGAGGACGGTCTTCGGATGGTGGTGGGTTTCAAAAGCCCCCGGTAACGGCAGTTTTCCCTCTCTTTTCGTTGCAGGGCTCTCGCACATGAGAAGTTCACCAAGTGAGTATTGGGACAACAGCCCGGTTCCCTCCTTCCTGTGGGAGCGCCCTGTCTCCCGAGGCCATCCCCCTGCAGCCAGCCCTCCTTCTGGCCCCTTCTTGGTCACGTGCATTCCAGAAGGCAGCTGTGGCTCCTCTTGGAAGCCCTGAACCACCTGTCCAGGCGTGCCCGGGCGTTTCCTGACCCCAGCCAGCTCTGCTAGGTTCCCCGGCCCCAGCCCTCTCCTCAGCCCCCACCGTGGTCCACGCAAGCCGGGACCCTCGGAATGACTCTGCTGCCGCCCCATCTCTTTCAGGGAACTCAAGTATGTGATCCAGAGGTTTGCAGAAGACCCACGACAAGAGGTGAGGCCTCCCTCACGCCCACAAAGGCACCTGTCAGGGCTGTGGCAGGACACCTGTGGGCCTCTCCAAGCCTTCTGTCGGGGCCTCCTTGTCTCCTACGGGCATTCAGAACAGCTGACAAAGGCTCCTTGCCTTATGCACGAATACAGCCACCCCCTGGTGACGGGGGTGCCCAGCCCGTGATGTCAGTCCTTCCCTAGAAGCTCAGGCTAGCCAGAGGTGGTTGCCCACCGATGGGCTGTTTCTTCTGGGGGCACAGGCCTTGTCTTAGGGCCAGGCTGGCCAGGGGTTCCCAGCCCGCTCCACGATAGCGGCGGATCCTCTGTAGGCCACCGTTCTGAGAGTCAGCAAGCTGGGAAAGGCATCGGAGCAGGGGTCTGAGCCGGCTTTCCTTTCCCGTATGGTGGAGGCCTCCCCGAGGGGTCACTGTGTCCTTCCAGTATCTGGGCTTCAGGGAGAGCTTAGCTTCCCCGCCGGAGGCTGTGTGAACAGGGACTCGGGTGGCCTGGTCCTCCGTCCGCCGTATCTGCAGATGACAGCAGGTCTTGCTTTGGTGCTCACCATGTGTTAGACACGCGCGTTTTCTCCTTGAATCCCCCCCACAAGCACAAGTAGGTCCTGTCATATCACCCCCATTTACGTCGGAAGTACCCTCCTCTTAGAGTGGAGAAACCTGAAATTGAGGGACCTCCCCACGTCACACAGCTGGTACCTGGCCCAGGCAGGATCCAAATTCAGGGAGTGAGGCTCTGGGGCCAGTTGAGTGCCCAGCTCTGCGGCGGACCCACGGGGCTGGACGGGGCTGCGGGAATGAGCTGGTTGCTGGCCTTGCCCCGTGGAGCTCGCAGCCCCCTTCTCTGCAGGCACGGGTCCTAGGATGTAAGAGGATCTGGCCTCCAGATGGGGACAGACCAGGACACATGTGCCCCCAGCAACGCAGGAGGTTAAGGATGAGCAGAGGAGGGAATGATTTCTTCTTCTTGGTGGAGCCAGAATATTCTCTCCTCAGGCCCCACGGTAAAACCGTTCTAGAAGGATCAGGTTCTAAATCACCTTGATTCTAAACCCTGATTTCCCGGGTGGTCCTCAGGTGCAGTGGGAAAAAGCAGAAATGGCCGATAGGGAGTTCCTAAGTGGCCGGATACAGTGCTGGTCTAAACTGTCCTTCCTTCACTGTGTGTGAAGACGGATTCTCCGAATTCCCCTGGAAAGTGAGCCTCTAGTTCAAACACAGACTTTGAAGCTGAAGAATAAAAGTGGTCCCAGCTGCTTCCCACAGCCGAGAGGCAGAGCCAAGTGCTGGCAGGGAGCGTTCCAAGAGCTCGGTACCATCCGCAAGGCCCCGGGGGACTGGTGAGCAAGAGGCCGGGTTTGCGGGGGATGCCCTGTCCCTAGCACGGCCCTCACCAGGCCTTGCTCCGGGCTCCCGTGGGCCTGTCCCTTTGCTTCTGTTTCTCCTCCTCGAGTCCCCTCCCACCGTCTCCCTCCGGAAGAAGCCACAGTTACAAATCGTTTGTATTTGCTGAATAGAGTTCCGTACTCTTGATTCCTTATTTCTTTGAAGTAGACAAATTAACATTTGATATTCTTCCAACTCCAAGGGAAAAATCAAAGCCCCACCGCCTCCTTTTCTGTTTACTTGTGTGTGGGTTGGGATCAGCTACATATCTGTGAGTAAGTGGCTTCTGGCAGCAAATTGTCGTTCAGTCCTGAAGGAAATGATCAGACACATCTCTCAGCTCTCTTCTGAGGACAGGGAGGAGGGGAAGAAACAAAGGCCTTTGTCTCTCTCTTTCTCTCTCTCTCTGCAGTGATAGGAGGGGCCAGGGTGGATGTGTAATTCCTTCCAGGCACACGCACGCACATGTGTTTGCACACTCGCGCACACGTGCCTACCCACACCCTGACGCGCGGAACTCTGGGAAGGCGGTTGAGACCCACTGAGAGAGCTGTGCTTGTGCATGAAACTGTCCCACCCGGGTCCGAGAGCCTTCCAGGGAGAGGCACAGACTCGGAAGGAGGTGCAGAGCCCCGGCGGAGGAGGGGCGGGTACCCTGAGAGCGAGCAGGACAGAGGGCCGAGGGAGCGGAGTTAGAGGTGCAGAGGGAAAAGGGAAGAAAAAGAGCTCCCCCCACCGCCGCCCCCCCCGCCCCCCCGAGAAGGGCAGAGGAGGAGAGGGGATGAATCTGAGCGGTTGCTTCGAGCCTCTCTCCCCCCTTATTTGGCCTCAGACTTGCTTTTGTTCAGGGCAACTAACCAAACCAGGTCTGGCCCTTCCTCCGTCGGAGCTGAAGGTGTATTTCTGGAGTTCCCCAGTGTGTGGATAGCACGCTTTTCCCTCAAAAGGCCTCCCATGGTATTTAGTAGGAGGTGGGAGTCGCTGGGCTAGAAGTGAAACAGGTTTCTTTACTGTGGGACTTGTCCGAGCCTTTACCATTGACCTGTCTCCCTTGGGCCCTCGGGAGCTGACCGCGGTACCCCTCGTCTGCCACAGGTGCACTCGTGCCTGCTGAGCGTGCGGGCCGGCAAAGACGGCTGGTTCCAGCTCTACAGCCCCGGAGGGGCGGCCTGCGACGATGACGGGGAGCTCTTCGCCAGCATGGTATGTGGGCGCGGCCTCCCTGGGCGCGGCGGGCAGGCCCTGGCTCTGCCTCTGCTGGCGGGGCCGGAGCTGCCCCAGTCCGGCGGCGGTGGCCAGCCTGGGAATTTCCAGGCTGCCTGGAAGCTGAAGATGTGATAAGGTGACGGCCACAGGTGTCACCTGCTGTCTGTCACCTGAGCGGGCGCCCAGCCGAGGGCTTGATGCTCGCTGTCACTGCACCGTGCAGACGGCGCTGAAGCCCGAGGCGCTCCCCGCCCAGGCGCCCAGCATCCTCGGGCCAGCTCAGTGTGGGCCCCTGAGGGCTTGGTGTGCACCGGGTTTCCAGAAGGCACTGCAGCCACACGGGCTCTGCCGACAGAGGCCAAGGTCAGGGTGGTCGTCTCACCTTGGAGAGGAGCAACCTGGGGTCACCAAACCAGTAACTGCACCCCCGGTGACTTCCAGTACTTTCCTTGAGCCGGACAGCTCATGTGCACTGTTTTTTCATCATCAGCCTTTCCTCCTAAGCACGTCTGTGCTGAAGCAGATCAGGGAGGGTGGTGGCCTGCCCGAGGTCACACAGGCCTCCGGCCTCCACGGCCCTCCTTGACCCAAGCCCACGCTGTCCAGAGCCTTGCTATGGACGCGGGTGCCCGGCCAGGGCCTAGCACTCGAGCAGCTGTGGTTGGTCTTGTCTCTCTGCCGGGCCACCCGTCCAGCAGGCCAGCCGCTCACGAAGCTCTCCGCAGTGACGGCAGACCCCGCGCTGCCTCTGAAACCTTTCCTGAGAGGGACTTATTTTTAGATCCTCTTCCTTACGCACTGGCCCTCCACTCCTCACCTGTGGCCCGACGGGCCCCTCTGGAGTGCCCTGTGCATCCCTGGCCTCTGCCTGCCTGCACCCCCCACCTCTCACAAGGGCTCCCCTGATGTCACAGCATCACTGTGGCAACAGCCAGCGGTCCCCCACCCCTCGATGCGGGGACTCAATGTGCAAGAGAAGTCGGGGAGCTGGCAGCTTCCCCGCCCGAGAGATTGCGTCTGTGTGCCAGAGTTGTTAACGACGGAGCGGAAAAAATATACATGGAAGGGGAAGCAGACAGCCCCTGGGATGGCAGCGCCTCGTTTCCATGGTGACGCAGGCGCAGGAGAGGTCCCTTTGATTAGGCTGCTGTTTCCAACCATGGAAGGGCATTCGCTATCGCACGAAGTCTGGGGAGAGAGCACACGACGTGTTTGGGCCCCTGGCCCCGGTGGTTGGGGTCCCCTGCCCTCGGGCGATCACTCAGCACCCCTTGGAGTTCCCAGAGGGTTTGGGAAGGAGAAGGCGGAGCTCCCTGCCTTTCTCTGTCCCGCATGTGGTGGCGGTGTACCCCCAAACGCTAACTCCCTCCATCCCCCGCCCTGGCAACCCCCAACCTCCTTCCTGCCCCCGAGGCTGACACTCCAGGTGCCTCACGTGCGTGGAATCCTACCGGACTTGGCCTTTGTGATCGACTTACTCAGCCCCGGGTCGTTGGGGTTCATCCGTGTTGGAGCATGTGTTTGGGGGGGCTGTTCTGAATCCCCCTGCAGGGAGGGGTCTGATGATCATTTCAGATCTAGTGTCCACGCAGGAGGTGGGTGGGCCTCCTGGTTTTGGAATCCCCCTGGCACCCCAGAAGCAGGCATCTCGGGCCACCGCGCCTTGGTGGCCCCTGCTCGTCACACAGGCCGTCTCTCCTCACAGGTGCACATCCTCATGGGCTCCTGTTACAAGACCAAAAAATTCCTGCTCTCCCTGGCGGAAAACAAGCTGGGCCCCTGCATGCTCCTGGCGCTGAGGGGGAACCAGACCATGGTGGAGGTAAGGAGCCGTTCTGCGCCCCCGGCACGGCTGCCGTCCCGTCTGGGCCTTGGTCCTTGTGGACCGAGCGCCTTGCAGGGGCCCGGAGCTTAGGGCAGCGGGGAGCAAGGCGGCCGACGAGGCAGGGGTAGTCGTGGCCCGTGCTGAGCCTCGCGGGAGTGTGCGGCCTCCCTCACACGACTTACCTTCTCTTGCTTTCCTTATTGACCCTATTGACCTTATTGGCCTGAGGGATCAGCGGAGGTTTCTGTTCCATTTTTCTATTGCTATAACAGACCAGCCCAGTGGGGCTTCAAACGATGATGTTCCTGAGTTTGGCTCACGGATCCTGGGGTTATCGGGCTCAGCGGACAGGCTCCTGCTCTGGTCTCTGGTGAGCAGGCCGGAGCACCTGGGACTCCAGGCCTCTCTCCACACCACAGCATTCCCACTCACCAGGGAGCACGCCCCTGGCCCAGTCCCTCTCTGTCTCCTCCCAAAGTCCCCAGGAGCCCGAGGCTCCCAGAGCCGCTGTCCCAGGGCAGACAGGCAGACACCGTATCGTCTTCCTTACGCACCTCCCTCATCAGCCGGTGTCCCTGGGCCACGTTCTGCCTGCGACAAGCACCAGCCCATAGTCAAGGGCTGGGGCTGAGAATACCACTTAGCGGGAAGAACATCCCAAGGATTTGAGCCCCAGAGCTGCTTCCCTGCCAGTGAGCATTGTGGTGAGATGTGGGGGCAAGGAGTTCCCAAGAAGGCAGGAGCAGAGTGTCCAGGCCAGGCCCTGTGGCAGGAGGAGGTGTGGTGTGAGAACAGGGAGGAGACTAGCATGGCTGAGTCGAGGGCAGAAGGTCAGGGATTCGGGTGGATGCACCCAGAGAGCCCACCAGGGCACTCAGAGGCCCTGGTAAAGATCTTGGAGGTTCGTCCCCGTGCTTGTGCAGGAGACCTGCAGGGATGGGGGGAGCCAGGAGGCAGGTGAGCCATGCTATGAAGACCTGGGCCAGGCGGGCTCTCCTTGGAAGGGGTGGGGTCCTGGGAAAGGGAATCTGGAGGCAGGACTGCTTGCATGTGAGGCCCGGGCCCCTGGGAAAGAGGGCTGGCCACAGAGTGACCTGTGCAGTCTCCCGAAGGTCAGGGAGGCGGGATTGCCAGGTGTCTCCCCCCCACAACTCAGTGAGCATGTCTTGAGCACCGACAGTGGGGTAGGCAAAGGCGGGGGGAACTAAGGATGGAAAGAGGTATCCTGTCTTTTGGACTCTCTACCAACCCTTCAGAGCCTAGCGTGCATCCTTTCTTTGTGCGTTTGCCGAGGGCCTGCTCCGTGCTCAGCTGGGTGTGCGTGAACGTTTCCATCGTATGGGTGGGAAGCTGTGGCTGGTGATTTGCCCAGTATCACACAGCCAGAGGTGCAGAGAGGGGGGAGCGTAGAGCTTTGGGGGAGCGTAGAGCACGCCGAGCTTAGCCATCAGACCCCTGTCCCCCGGTCTGTGGGGCTGCTGGGCCAGGCTGAGGGTTTGGCCCCCTGTGCCTATAGAGGGCAGCACTGCCCGAGTCTCGGACAGGCTGTAAGGTGCCTCCGGCTCCCGGCAGATCCTGTGCCTGATGCTGGAGTACAACATCATTGACAACAACGACACCCAGCTGCAGATCATCTCGACCCTGGAGAGCACGGGTGTGGGCAAGCGCATGTACGAGCAGCTATGTGACCGGCAGCGAGAGCTCAAGGAGCTGGTAAGGCCACAGCCCGGCTCCGCGGCTCCAGAGCTGGGCTGGGCAGGGAGTTCTGCTTAGGCGCACCGGGGCGGAGCCCAGGACCACCGCACCTGCATGGGCCGCTGTCCTCCTCCAGGCCCAGGGAAGTCGGGACCATATGTGCCATGTTCTCACCCCCAGAGTCCCGCATGCCAGTCACTGTTGCCCTCCCTGTATGTCATCCGTGTCCCTCAGGCCCTTCTTTAAGGGTGCCAGGGCTGGACTTCAGAGTGGCAGCGAACTCATGCCGCTGGTCCCCTGCAGCAGCTCTGCCCCGGTGGCTGATAGGGGAGGGTGCGTCAGTATTCCAGCCCCCTCCCCACGCAGACGGGACTACCTCTGAGACCTGACCCAGAGGCCCCAGCGGTAGCTATATGCTAATACTGCCTCCTGAAGCGGCTTCACTATCTCCCTTCCCCTGCTGGTGTTTCTTGGCATCCCCTCTCTAATAAACCAACTGTGCCGCAACCTTGTGTCAGGGTCTGGCCTGAGACCAAGACCACCATGTTGCCTTCTCCCGTCCTGAAATGAACCTGGCTCTGTGTGATGTCAGCGGGGACGGGGTGTGCAGGGGAAAGAATGGGTTGTAATCACTCGGGTTTCTGTTGCAGCAAAGGAAAGGCGGGCCCACTAGGCTAACACTGCCCTCCAAGTCCACAGTGAGTTGGCTTCATTCTTCTGTGGGGCCGGGTGGAAGGAAGAAGGTGGTTAGGCCTCCCTGCTGGAGAGCAGCAGACAGTGTCTGGTGGAGGTGAACAAGGACAACGTAGTCCTTGACAGGCCACCTTTTCCAGGAGGGATTTGGGTTGCCGGAAGCCAAACATGGTAAAGATTATTGTTGATACCGATGTTAATGTGTTACCAGTTAATAATAGTGGTAATAGCTAACATCCAAGGAGTATTTATGTACCAATACTGGGTTATGAGTTCATTTTGCACTGTAATAATACTATGAAGTTGGTGCCTCTTTTTACCCCCATTCACAAGTCTCCACGGATCTTAGTCCCATCTCTCCTACTGCCCCACTGTCCTTGGCATAAGACTTCCACCTCATGGTTCAAATAGGCTGCTCAAACTCTAGCCATCACGTCTGCATTCAGACCAGCAGAAGGAGGAAGAGCAAAGAAGAACATGCCCCTTCCCTTTAAGGACTTTCCCGAAAGTTCTAGTGGACACATCCCATATACCATTGTCCAGGTTCAGCACGTGGCCACACCTAGCTGGGAGATTAGGGCAGCTGTGTGACCGCTAAAACTCAAGGACTCCATCACTAAGGTGGAAGGGAGAATGGCTGTCACCCTCGGTGGCCTCGTGGTCTAGTACTCACACATGCACTGATCTACACAGGCCTCAGAGTTAGGGGACCTCACTGATCGCAGGTGGGAGATGGGCCCGAGCTGCTGCAGGGGAGGGTGAGTTGGCCAGGCGCACATGGACGCACACATGCACGTGGGAGGGACGTGGCCTCAGAACACCCCAGTTGGTGATTCAGGCTGTGAGTCACGGCGCTGGAAGCTTCCTCCCTCCCCGACGGGGACGTGGAAGCAGCCCTTCCCTCCCCGACAGCCCCCTCGGTCCAAACCCCCCCCCCACCCCCATCGAGCCGAGCCAGTGTCTCCCCGCCTCCTGGGGATTTGTTGCCCTAGTTATAGCTCTCTGCGGGGCAGGGGAGAGGAGGCGAGGAGAGGGGTACGATGGGGTCTCAGGAGCTGCTGGCAGCTCGAGGCCTTTCCCGACACCCCACCTGCCCGTGTGTTTGCAGGACGCCGACTTGGCTCGTTTGCTGAGCTCTGGCTCTTTCGGGAACCTGGAGAACCTCAGTCTGGCCTTCACCAACGTGACCAGTGCCTGCGCGGAGCACCTCATCAAACTGCCTTCTCTCAAGCAGCTCAACCTGTGGTCCACTCAGGTGCGTGCTGCCTGCTCCCTCCCACCCCTGCACCCGCCTTCCTGCCCCCAGGCACCCCTACACCACACCTGCTCTGTCCCCGACTCCGTGGCTGGCCTCTCTGACCAGAGCCCATGGCCCCGCCTCTCGATTACCACAGCCCCTCCCCGCTCAGCACCCACGCCAGTGGCCAGAGCAGGTCTAGGATCTCATGAAGCCCATTTTGCAGGTGGAGTTGCTGAGGCCCAGGGCAGGGATGTCCTGGGCAAAGTCTTAGAAGCCCTGTGAGGCAGGGCCGAGAGGTGGGCTGGTCTCACGCAACTGCCTGGGGAGCACATGGCAGCCCGTGGGCCTCGTTGTAATGACAACCACAGCTCACAGCTGCTCGCTGCCCGTTCTCAGGATTGCTCGTGCCGTTGAGCCCCTCGCGTGGCAGGGCGTGTGGTCCCCACACCATCCCTGGGATGGGTAGGCACCCTCGTTTGACAGAAGAGAAACCTGGGTGTTCCTGGCAGTCTGCTTTCCAGGCCCGTCCCGCCCTGTCCCACCCTCCTGCCCGGGGGAAAGCTGCTGGCCCCCGCTTAGAGCTGTAGCCACTGAGTTCCCAGCCCTCCCTGACAGAGAGCAGGAGTCCTGGGGAGGGCCCTTGCCCAGCCCCCATCCCACCAGCAGAAGCTGGACTCGAACCCAAGTCAAGAGAAGCATTGAGTCTTTGGAGAGAAGCAAGGGCAGCCCAGACGCCCCCTGAGGCTTGGAGGGTGGTGACTCTGTCCTCATCTGTCCACTGCTACCCCAGCCTCAAGGTCATTTCCCCAGGGGCCTAGGGGAGGCTGGTGGAGCCTCAGGGCTGAGAGGGTCTCTGCTCCCCAGTTTGGAGACGCCGGCCTGCGGCTCCTGTCGGAACACCTCACCATGCTCCAGGTGCTGAACCTGTGTGAGACACCTGTCACCGACGCCGGCCTCCTGGCCCTCAGCTGTGAGTCCCGAGGGCACGGCCAGGGTGGGGGGCCTGCGGTGTGCATGCGTGCGTGCGAGCATTAGCACACCCCGGCTAAGCACAGCCTGCCCCGTGCAGTGCGCTGGTGCTGGGATACAGTCTTCCATCCCCGACGTGGTCACTGAGCACCTGCTGTGTGCCAGGCACCGTTCTAGGTGCCAAGAACAGCGCGGCAGGGGAAACATCCCTGTCCTCAGGGAGCTTATATTCTAGAAGCAAAAGGGAAAATGAGTACCCATACCCTCCAGATAGTTGCCCGAGGAGGCAGGTTCAAGGAAAGTGCTCTAGGACATTGCTGCCCGGCTGCTCTGACCAGTGGTGGCAGGAACCCCCGGGGGTTAGAGGCGCAGATTCTCAGGTCCCGCCCCAGACCTGCTGATTCGATTTTAACAAGATGCTCAGAGGATTCAATGCATTATTCAAGTTTGAGAAACGTTGCCTTAATAGAAGGGGTGCCTCGGTGGCCAAGCTGGTTAAGTGTCCAACTCTTGATTCTGGCTTGGATCCTGATCTCATGGGTGGTGGGATCAATCCCTGTACTGGGCTCTGCACTCAGCAGGGAGTCTGCTTGGGCTTCTCTCCCTCTTGCCCCTTCCCTTACTTGCACACGTTCACACTCAGGGAGCCCTGAAATGCTGAGTCCCATACCCCAACCCTTATCTCCTGGACTAAACTCTTGGGTGCTGAGCCTGGGAATTTGCACTTCCCGTTTCTGACCTCCTGGTTAAGATCAGGGGCCCCATGTCTTGGCTGGGAGGAATCAAGGAAGGCTTCCCAGGGAGGTGACCAGATCTGGGTGGAAAAGAGACATACGTAGGAAGTGGCCGAGGAGATGGTATGCTGGGCAGTGGCCGTGGCTCCTGCGAGGTTGTTGGCAAGTTCCAGGTGGCTTGGGAGGGGTGGGAACAGGAGGCAGGAGTAATGGAGGGCAGAAAAGATAAGGTTTAGAGACATTTCTCTACAAATGTGCTCCTTGGATACTGTCATCGGAGCCCCACGGTCGCTGGATCGGTGCCCCCAGGAGGGGGGCAGAGCATCACACCGCTGACGAGCGACTCCTGACCAAACTGCGGTTTGAGACCTGCTTTCAAGAAGTTGGGGCCTGGGGCAGCCCTGCCGGAGAGTTTGCAGCGTTGCCCTGGGGGACGGGCCAGGCCTGGTCACTGCGGCTGATCTGCGGTGTGGCGGGCAGGCGCTGGGGATACTTGGGGTACACGGGCAGTGGAGGGAGTGAGAGAGAGCAGAAGGGAGAGGCTCAGAGAGCAGGGAGAGCGCACAGGCGCAGACCAGCACCGGCCTGAAACCGACCTGTCCTGCCCCAGCTCTGAGATGCTTGCAGATCTTACAGGATTGGGGGAGCCCCTTCTCCGCACTGCAGTAGCCCCTTGCTGTCTCTTGCAATAATCCTTTTGAATAAAATCTCCCCTCGCCTATGTCCAAATTCGTTCTTATTTGGCAAAGGGTATGGAAGACTTGCATGTGGCCCCTGGTGGCCCCTGGCCACGCCCCTGCAACGCCATTCGCCCCACCCCATCTGCTCATCAGGGGCCTGGGCCGAGGCAGTCAGTCCCCTGGCTTGTCTGCCCCATCCCTGCAGCTGCCCTGGGCGGGAGGTCTCACTGCTTCCGTGACGGCAGCTCTCTGTCCTTGTGCAGCCATGAAGAGTCTCTGCAGCTTGAATATGAACAGCACCAAGCTCTCGGCGGATACCTACGAAGATCTAAAGGTACTTCCTCCCTCTCTCCCTCCCTCCTTCCTTCCCCTCTTCCTTCTCTCCTCTCTTCCTTCCATCCACCAGCATCTAGATACTGGCGCTTCATCCTCATGAAGCTTATTCTCCGGCAGGAATGGCTGTTACTGCAGCAGATACGGCAGTAAACGGAATAATGGCAGGTTGAAAGGAGTGATAACGAGGAGGCCAGCAGGCAGTGGTTCGGTTGGAAATAGGAAGGGCCTGTTTGGCATATGATCATCAAGGATGGTCCCTTTGAAGTAGAGGCCACAGCAGCCGAGACCTAAAAGATAAGCCACAGATGCAAAGGGTGAGAGGAAAAGCAAGTGCAAAGGTCCTGAGGCAGAAAGTGTTGGCATGAGCTGACTTTGTGGCAGATGTGAGGAGAGAGTAAGAGAGAACAGACTGGGGCCAGACTGAATAAGGCCTCATCGGTCACATAAGGGCTCCGGATTTCATCCAAGTTCAGTAGAAAGCTTTCAGAGGCTCTAAACAGTGGAGTGAGTTATGCTTGTAAGCACTTGTTCTGGCCGTTACCAGGAAAACGGATTTTTTTTTGCGGGGGCGGGAGGTAGTGCAAGTAAGAGTAGAAACAGGAAGCACATTAATGGGGCTGGTGCCGTCACACAGATAAGAGCCTGGAGCCGTCACACAGATAAGAGCCTGGACTGGCAGCCTGGGCTAGGTTGGCAAGATAAAATTGGGGAAAGGAAAAAGGATCTTAGTGGGGAAAGGCAGGGCACATTTTGTTTGTAAAACAGGTCTTAAGGATTGGAGAAGTTGGGCCTTCAGCAGCCTCCTGCCCCCGTCCCAGTGGGCCCGGTCTCATCTGCCCCAGCAGGCAGTAAGCAGGGCTGCAGGTAGCCAGTGCCAAGGACGGAAGGGCTGGGACAGGTGGCCAGATGGTCCCGCCAGCCCACTGGCACCTTCGCACGTGGGAAGCCATTTGGAGGGAATCCTCCCCAGCAGGGGACCCCCCACACCTCCCGCTCAGCCAGACCCATGGCCGCTGTCACAGCACCTACTGTGTACCAGGCCCATGCTGGGGACAGGGACTCCACAGTGCTTCTGGGTTCGTCCTACACCCTGGGCGGAAGCTCAGTCCTGGCAGACAGATCAACAGTAACCCAGGCATGACAGGGCTTGGGGACCAGCAGGGAGGGCACCAGGGACAGCCAGCCCTGTTCAGTGGGACAGAAGGGCCTTCCCATAAGGAGGTCTTAAGAAATGAGTTTGCCAGGCTAGCCAGAAGACAGGGCTGTCCCAAGGGTCCCGAGGAGCATGTGGAGAGGGTGTGGGGGTGGAGCTGGCCTCAGTGCTTGCCCCCGCCCCCCCGCCCCACCTTGGTGAGGTCAGACCTCCCCCAGGGCTTGTCACAGGTGCGAACTCCAGGGCATCCTGCCCAGTCCAGATGGGCATTTTTGCCCCACTGCCAAGGATTGCTGTGCCCCTGAAAGCTGGAGGAGTCCAGATCCAGGCACCAAGCAACACAAGGGCATATGTAGTTGGGGAAAAGCCACCTTCACATATTCAAGAGACACGTGGTGCCCACTTGCGGATACTGGCCGGTGATGCCCCAGCCTCGGTAATGCGGGGATCGGACCAGCCTGGGGGCAGCCCACCTGCCTCTGGGGCCACCCGGATCACTGCCTCCCCCCGCCCCCCCCCCCCCGCACCGCCCGTGCGGGAGAACCTGGAACCACTTCCTTGTGTTGCGGTCTCCTGATTCTGTGAGGTTGGCTTCAAGGTTTTTTGTGTTTTTTTTTTAAATATTTTATTTATTTATTTGACAGAGATCACAAGCAGGCAGAGAGGCAGGCAGAGAGAGAGAGGGGGAAGCAGACTCCCCGCTGAGCAGAGAGCCCGATATGGGGCTCGATCCCAGGACCCTAGGATCATGACCTGGGCCGAAGGCAGAGGCTTTAACCCACTGAGCCACCCAGGCGCCCCCAAGGTTTTTTTTACAGTGCTGCACGGGTGACTGCAGGCCCCCAGTGTGTCACCTCTGCCTGGGCAGCAGGGGGCCGTGAACCGGGCCCCAGGAGAGAAGCACCGAGGAGCTGTGCGCTTGTGTGTACGCACGTGCGGTGGAAGGTCGCCCGGGCCGGGTACACGTGGGAGAGGGAAGGCAGGAGTGCAGAGAGGAGAGCCGTTAGCCCTCTCTGTGCAGGGCAGGCTTGTGGAGAAAAAGCCGCTGTTTATAAAGGAAGAGAGGAGCCGTGTCTGGGCAGCAGGGACAGAGAGCAGGAGGCGGCTCTGAGCGGTAGCAGGTGAAATCGTCTCGTCGGATCTCATCGGATCTGACCGAGTGTCCTAGTGGGGAGACCCTCCGGCGCCCCCCAGTACCGGCCCTGGCGGGGATCCCATGGTCCTGTGGTCCCGCTCCGTTCGCCTGCCGGACTGCTGGTAGTGACGGGATGTAAACAGCACAACAAGGGAGACCGGTCCCCCATCCCTGGAGCATACCGCTATGTGTCGGGCGGGGCGGGCGGTGTGTGCGCTGCTCCCGTCCTTAGCGCCGTCCTGGGAGTGGAGGACGGGGTCCCCCATTCCTTGCACAGATGACACCTGAAATGACCCCCATCTACTGGGTTCTCCCCAAGGCCACCCAGCTCTGAGCTCCGGGGAGCCCCTGCTGGCAAGGTGGGGAGGGCAAAGTGGGACCCCCAGCCACTGAGGCAGGGGAGCCGGGCACCTCGGGGCCGAGTGCTGGAAGGGACCAGCTCCTTCTTGCCGCCCCACAGGCCAAGCTTCCCAATCTGAAGGAGGTGGACGTCCGCTACACGGAAGCCTGGTGAACCTCCCGCCTCGGCCGGACGGCGTTTGCAGCTGCGACACACAACTCTTGACTAATAGCCGTAGAGCACCGGTCCTGGGGTCCTACCCCCAGCGTCCTGGCTGTGAGATAGATGGGGGAGTCTTTCTGGGGGCGGAGGGCGGAGGGGGGAGGGGGTGGGGAGGGGGCCGTGCGGACGCCCAGCCCCACCTGATTCTTTTAGCTTCATAATTGGAAACCTTGACCTGATCTAAAACGGACTTTGTAGCAACCAGAGGAGCATCAGCGGGTCGGGGAAGGGGGTGGGGTGGGCGTGGGGGGCTTGGGGAGGGGGGACCCTTTGTGGATTTTCTTTGCCTTTGTGTTTAATGCTGTGTGGGAGACGTCAACCCTGATGCCACCATCACGCGACCCCGATGGGCCTCGAGGGCTGAGGAAGGATGCTTTCTTCCTCAGAGGCTCGACCGAGAACTCAGCCCCCTGCCATTGGGACAAGAAAACCCAGACATGTCATCCCACCGTCCTGTGTCCTCGCCATTGCTATGCAAAGTGATTCTTGTTGTACATAAGATTTAAATAATGCGCCTATTTAAGAAATGTTGACAAATTGCAGGTCTGGGACCTGCCTCTTATTTATGAAGTCTTTGACCCTCCCTCCCTCCCTCCTGCCCTCCCACCCTGCCCACCCCTGGCCTGTAGTACTGTACAAACCAGTCAGCTGTTGGGGTAGTGGTAGTATTATTGTTATTTTTTTAAAGGAAACCGACAAAAAAAAAAACTCCTTGGAAAATTAATTGCTTTTTCGTAATGAATTCCGTATGCTAATTCTTGGCCGTCCGTCTGCCCCCCCCCCCGCCCCCCGCCACTGTGCATTTCCAAGTCCTGCGCGTCTCCAACTTGCTCACGGGTGGGGGTCAGGCTGGGGGAAGTGGGAGGTGGGGTCCCCACATTGTAGTCTTGCTCCCGCCAGGCCCCGGCTTTCTCTCAGCCTCTTTTACACGTGTGTGGGAGGGGTGCTTCCTTGTCCTCCCGGCCCGCTGCCCCGGAGAGCTCCCATCTCCCGTGGCCTCTACCCTCCCTATCCCCACCGGGACTGTGGCCCGCGGCCTCCCCGCCATCCTGTGCTTCGCGTGGTCTCCTCATGCATGCCCGCTTCTTTGCATGGTCTCTTGGGAGAAGAGAGAGACGTCACCTCCACCAGCCTGACTGCCCGCCCTGCCCCCCATGAATGTGACCACTGCGGCGCAGATACCCCTTCTGTCCCCACCCCGGTCCCGAAGACAAACCAACCTCCATTTCTTTTGTAAACAGTCTGGCTTTTTCTTAACAAGCCCTCACTGTACAGAACAGCCCTTTTATGGTTTACTTGGGGTCCCCTCTCCCCTCAAACCCCCTTTTCTGTTGGTTTAGCACAAATGCCGCCCCCCTCCGGCACCTCCAGACCTAACCCCCAGTCAATGTAATTGTTTTATATATATTTAATCTTATTCAATGGAAACCATGCTTTTGTCGTTTTATACTTTGCTAGGTAGACTTTATTACCCCCCGACTATGCCCTCATTTTTTTAAAAAAGGAAAAAAAAAAAGAAATTGGGTTTCAGTCTTAATTCATTTTACGTGCCAGGTTTTATTTTGTGTGTGCGTGTGAGTGTGTTCTGTTTCGTGTTTTGTTTTGTTTTGTTTTGTTTCTGTTGTTGTTGTTTTCTGTTGTTTGGTTTTATTCTCTCCCCTCCGGTCCCATACTTTATAGCACTCTGGTGCAGGAAGAAACAGAAGCAAAAAAAAAAAAAAAAAAAAAAAAAAAAAAAAAAAAAAAAAAAAAAAAAAAAAAAACTTTAAAAAACTTTAAAAAAGGAAAAAAAAAAAAAAAAAAGAACCGAGACATGCCACCTTTTCCCTTCGCACTGTTGCTTTTCCTGATGGTTGATACTGCTGTCACGTAGCTGTGTTCAGAGATGTGAAATACTTTCAGGCAAAAATAAACTGTAAGTGACTCATTGACATCTGGCCTTTCTGTGTGGCTTCGAGGGAGCCTTTCGGTGGGGGTGGGAAGGGGTAAGACCTAGGCGGAGGTCAGGACTCCTGGGTGTCCCGGGCTCCTCATTCACGGTGCGGTTGACATGTGGGGCCAGATCCCCCTTTGTCATGAGGTCACTCTGGGCATCATAGGATGTTGTGCAGTGTCCCTGGCCTCCGCTGGCCACCCCCAGTCCTCACAACCAGAACACCCCCAGGGGACAAGACTCACACCCCCAGGGGAAACCCCAGGCAGCCATTGTGTGCCTCAGGGCCCCTAGGGCAGCTCTAGTGTAGAACTTCTAGCACCCGTGTGCCTTTCCTTTACCTGGGGAGGGTCTCAGGAAATGCAAATTCTGATTTCCAGGGTCTGGGTGGGGCCTTCCTTGGACCTCTGGGCAGCAGAGATGCTGCTGGTTTATGGAAGCTGCTCTGAGTTCAACAGCCTAGAACCATCCATCCAGCTGCCCTGGCACCCACATGTCCCCCCAAGAGGAGTGCAGTGCATCCTGGGAGCTTTATTTCCACCCCTCTCCCAAGTCATTTGCCTTCCAGCATTTTCTCACTCAGTAAGACCCCAGCCCAGTGGCCCCATCCCTCACCCCGCCCCATGTCCAGGCCATCACCAGCCCTCAGAAGCCACTCCAGAATATTCTTGAGTTTCTTTGCCCATCTGTACGTCCACCTCCTTCACCAAAAGCCCCTCATCTCTCTCCGGAAGACAGGAGCAGCACCCTCACCATCTCCCGGGGTCCATCCTACACCCCCTTCTGACCCTCGCTGCCCACCCTGCCTCTCCCCATCCTTGCTCCCCGTTCCTGCCCTCCTTGCTTCCAGAGGCCTCTGTACGCCCACCGAGGGGCCAGCCGAAGAACGTGACGGGGTATCCGCTGCTCTGTTTCCGGCCCCACCGGCAAGGCAGGTGCCGTGGGTGAGGATCCGGAGGGCCCTGGCTTTGTGATGGCCAGCCCTGGCGGAGATGTGCGTGTGTGCATGCGGTGCACTGATCCTTGCCGCCCCGGGGAGGGCCCGGCTCAGCCCAGTGCACATAACTACCAAATGCCAGGAGGGGGGGCGCCCAGCCCGCCGTCCTGTCCTCAGCCCTCCTCCTCACTCCGTTCTGCATCACCTGGGACCCCCTGCCCCGGCTTCCCGGGGAGCCTGGGGAATGCAGGCTACGCAGGGGAGGTCGGGAGGCCGGAAGAGAGATGTCAAGGTGCTTCTTCCTCCGGGCCTCTCAGCTTCATGGTAGCCTTCCGCCACCGCTCCGGCTCAGGGAGTGATACCATTGTCAGGCCTCGGCCTCGTCCGACCTGCCCGCTCCTGCTAGCTCGGGAGCCTCACACCCTTTGACCCCCACCTGCCCTGCAGGAGGCCCCGAGTCTGGCCATTGCCCTCCCCTGGCACGCCTGAGCCTTGCTGTGTCTTCCCTTTTAAGCCGGTGGCTTAAAACAAGGGATGTGTTCTCTCACGCCTCTGGAGACCAGAAGTCCTCCAAGTGAGGATGTCGGCAGGGTCGCACTCTCTCTAAGGAGGAAACTTTCCTTATCTCTTCAGTTTCCGGGGGCTCCGGGCATTCCTGGCTGTGGCTACGCCCCCCCCCCCAGCCTCTCGGCCTCTCTCACCCCAACCCCCACTACTGCGTCTGTTCTCCCTCTGCTTTCTCTTGTCAAGACTGCGGCCACTGGATGTGGGGCCCGCCTGGATGACCTAGGATGACCTCATGGACAGGTCCTTAACGGGACCATCTCTGCAAAGACTCCTTTTCCGAATAAGGTCACGGTCATACGTTCCAGGTGAAAGCATCTCCTGGACTCCACCACTGGAGGGCAAAGATGGGGGTGAGAAGAGCCCGTGTCCCGTTGTTCACACTTCCAAGTCTGGGATTCGTCCTGCGGGCTCTGAGTGATAGGGAGATTGCAATTATCCACCCGTTTTCTAAAGAAACACTTAGGTAGCCCCTACTGTGTCCTAATATGACCCTTCTTGCCCGATAGGGAAGTGGAGGCCAGGAGAAGCTGTATCTCTTGGTCAAGGTCGCACAGGAAGCAGGGCCCTGGGGGGAGACTTCCTCACTGCTGCCTGGTGGATGGACGGGGCTGGGACCACGGCAGGGGCCATGTCGAGAAAGAGATTCAAGAGGAGCTGAGGAGTAAAACTGCAGGACACGGTGACCGGTACAGAGGGAAGGCCGGCAAGGAGGCAAGGATCGTGTTCAGTTTCTCGGCTGATTCCCCATGCCAGGCTTCGAAGGGCCTAGACTTAGCAGTTCTTGAGGACAAGTGGGGCTGGTATGTCTCCCTCCTAGTGGGCTCTGAGGCCTGCTTTCCCTCGGGGTGCCTCCTACACGGTCACCAGGTACGTCCGCCCTAGCCAAGCTGGAAGGAGTGTACAGCTGGGGACCCCAGAATCCGCTTGCACCCGTGTTCGGAGCTGGAGGCGGCACCTGACGGGAGCTCTCCTACGTGGCCAGCGGGCGTGGAAATTGGTTTGCCCTCTTTGGAAAGCGTTTCAGCTAAAGCTAAGCTCCTGCCCCACCCTGGGCATATGCCCCACAACCCCGCTCCTGCGCGTACGCCCCAGGGAACCGAGTGCTCGTGTCCACCAAGAGACGCAAACGAGATCACTTCCAGCAGAATTCTTCGTAACCGCCGAGGAACTGGAAGCCGTCCAAATACCCACTGAGAGGAGAGTAAACAAGGCAGGGGAGTCACGTGGCGGGACTGCGCAGGTGTCCCCATCAATAGGAGAATGAATAGACACAGTGACACAGTCCTACGATGGAATTCTGCAGAAAAGGACGAAAGAGCCAACTACCGCTACCCACAGGGACGTGAATTAATTGGACAGACGTTCCGCGTGTGCGAGGAGCCAGACATCAGTGAGGGTTTGCCACCGGATCCCGTTTACGTGAGGTCATGAACAGGTACCAGGCACCTGTGATTACGGAGGTCAGACGGAGGTCGTTGACAGCCCGGGGGGCGTGCTATTGACTGGGAAGGTAGGAGGGAGCTTTCCGGGGTGATGAAAATGCCCGGCTTCTTGATCTGCAGTCACACGGGTGTTTAAACGCTCACGGAGCTCCACATTTCAGATTTGTGTCATTTACTGCACAGGTGACACCTGGGGGCTTCAGTAAGTTAAGCGTCTCTCTTCGGCTCAGGTCACGATCCCAGGGTCCTGGATCCAGCCGCGGGTCCTCGGGCTCCCTGCTCTGTGGGGAGTCTGCTTCTCCCTCGGCCGCACTCATGAGCTCGCTCTCTCTCTCTCCTCTCAAGTAAATAAAAAAAACTTAAAAAAAAAAGTGGCATCAAGTGGACACAACCCAAATGTCCCTGACCAGGTAATAAATACGGTAAATCCAGACAACGGACTATTATCTACCTGCAAGAAGGAATGCACTGTAGATACTCATTCCAACACGGATGAATCGTGAAAACGTGATGCTCAGGAAAGTAACCCAGACACAAAAGACCACATATTGTTTCGTTCCATTTATAGGAAATATCCAAAATAGACAGACCTATAGAGATGGAAAACAGACTGGTATTTACTGGGGGCTAGGAAGCAACTGCTTAATGGCAATGGGGTTTTGTTTGGGGGTGATGAAAATTTTTCAGAAAGAGAGAGGTGGTGATCACACAAGACGTAATTGTTCTAAACGCCTCTTTAAAATGGTGCGTGTTGCATGAATTTTGCCTCCGTTTTGAAAAACGACACCCAAAAAGCAGATTTTAGAGGAAAGCTGGCTGCTGCTCCTCTCTGCTGGGTCTGGGCCTCGGAGGGAGAGGGGTGCCAGTGCCACTGTGACTTCTAGCCAAGCGGTACTTGCCCATCCTCACCAAGTCGCCTCCCGGTGCCGCTTTGTCCCCTCCTCAAAACACTCTACTGCCATCTGCTGGAAAATTGTCTTTATACATACACAAACGCCCTTAAATGCGGCATGCTTGTTCCATGCACAACCCATACAGCTGTATAGAGCGGGACATCTGACTTGGCTTTATTTTTGGGTGTAGTCTCTTCAGCTTTGGATAGGGCCTTGAAAACCTCCATGCTGCCCTCCCGCCACCCCACCCCCACCCACACCCTCTCTAATGCCGAGTAAGGTTAGCCTGAGCCACCTTCTCTCAGATTTGGCAGGGACATGCGGCCATGTGGTTCCTGATCCCCTCATCCCTGCATTGGGACCTGCCCTTCAGACATACCTCCAGAGGCAAAAGCTTCCCCAGAGCACATGTTTTCATCTCCACAGCAGCGGGAGGCTGAGGACCAGCGAGAAGGTCTCCACCAAGCCCCTGGCAATAGGCCTCTTGGCTGTTTGTGTTTCCTCTCCATGGAATGGTAGGAACAACAAGCTGTTCCTCGAAAACACCAGGCTGTGTCTCTTCTCCGATGTGCCAGGGAGGAGAAGGGGCTGCCGGATCCCGTGGGAAAAAGGCTCAGGGAACGGGGCACCAGAATATCTGGGTACAGGGCACAGGGTATCTGTCCACTATGGCAGCTCCTCTCTAGCACCTCACCCCCTCCCCAACCATGGCCACAGGAGAGGTGGGAAGTGGGTCAATGATTCCCTCATGGGTTTTTGTTTTGTTTTGTTTTTATGAGTAGCCATGCCTCATAAGCCTCTCGTACCCCTGGAGTTCCCATGGTATCCATCATGGGCATGGGGTTGGGGACTATCTCCCCTGGTGTTGGCGGTTCAAGACAAGCCATGTCTTAGAGAAATAGGATACAGGCCACATATATAATATAAAATGTCCTCCTAGCCACAGTTTTTAAAGAAACGGGCAAAATCAATATTAACAATATATTTTCCTTAACCTAACAGACCCCAAATAACATTTCAACATGTAATTAATATAAAACTTCCTGAGATATTTATTCTTTTTTTTTTTTTTGTACAAAGTCTTCTATGTGTTTTGCATTTCCAGCACATCTCCATTGGGACCAGTCACACACATCTCAAGCACTCCACAGCAGCCATATCTGGCTCTCCTACAGACAGCACGGTTCTAGAACTTCCATACACCCGGAGCCCCCGAAGTGGAGAACAGCACGCATCCGGGACTTGAAATAGCCTAACGCAGGGATTACATGGTTTCCGCTTGGATGCGTGGACGGAGAGGCAGCCTCAGAGCTGCCTGTGAGCGACCCCAGGCGGGAAGGTCTCTCAGGTGCCCAGCCCCGGGGGAGGCCCTTACAGAACTGACCTGCAGAGCTGCGGGGTTCAAGGGTCCAGCCCCCAGTCCCTCTGGAAAGCAAGCTCCTGTCCACTTTAACTGATTTTTTGAAAGAAGGGTAGTATATTCATTTAGGAGAGAAAGCTTGGTAGACATCTATGGAGAAAGTCCACTAACGGCTGCTCAGGGCCGAGGGGCTGGGCGGACAGGCAGGGGCCCCGACTTTCATTTTGGAGTGATGAAAACGTTCTCCTTCCTGTGGTGATGCCGGCACAACCCTGCAAGTACACTAAAAACCACCCGCTGTATGCTGTGCTTGAGTGGGTTGTGTGGTCAGTGAATTATATCTCAAGAAGGCTGTTTTAAAACATTTATTTATTTATTTATTTGTTTATTTATTTATTTAAGAGAAGGAGAAAGAAAAGGGGCAGGGGCAGAGGGAGAGAGAGGGAAATTGGAGCCGACTTCCCACGGGGCCTGGAACCCCAGGCCATGCTCCATCCCACTACCCAGAGATCCTGATCTGAGCCCAAATCTAGAGTTGGTGAGCCACCCCGGCGCCCCTCAATAAGTCCATTTATTTTTAATGTATCGAACACCTACTGTGTGCCAGGCACGCTGCAGACTCAGGAGTAAATAAAGCAAAGGCCGTCCTTGGCCCCATGCAGTCTGGGGAAGGAGGCAGCCCCCAGACAACCCCACACACCATCTCAGGACTGCAGCAGGGAGCTGCAGGGAGGGGCAGGCTGCTGGAACGAGCGCCTCCGAGAGGGGGCAGCACCGAGCTAAGGTGCCCCGACCTTGAAGAGCCCCAGAGGACCAGCGCGCGGGGCAGGTGGAGCCTGGAACCGCCTTCCAGGCAGTGGGAAGAGCCGGCGCGGAGGCCCAGAGGCAGGGCGTGGCAGGGGCGAGGCGGAGACTCGCAGAAGGGAGGGGGAGGAAGTGGGGGCCTGAGCTGCAGGAGAGAGAGGCAGGGGGCGGAGGCAGAGCGGTGGGGAAGGGGTGCGTGGTACTTTGAGAGTTGTCCGAGTCCGCACCGCCCCCGTACTGTGGAGTGGACGGGAGGGAGGCAGACGGGAGTCCGGGAGGGTGGAGGAGGGGGTCGCCGCACCCCGCCTCCCGCACTCTTCAAATGCCCTTCGCCGTGGGAGGGGCTGCTCGCGGACGGAGCGGGAAGTCAGGTCTGTTCAGCGAGCCGCCCGCTGAGAGCCGCTGGAGGACAAAGGGGCGGGGGGGCGGCGCCGGCAGGCAGGTGGGCCGTGGCGGGCCCGGCTCACACCTGTCGGCCCGGGGTGGCGCGGACGGGACAGGTCAGAAGGCGGGGTGGCAGCGCCCACGCCCCTGCGGCCCCAGCTGCTGCGGAGCCGGGCTGGGGCGGCGCCAGGCCGGCGGGTGGGGGCGGGAGGCGGCGAGCCCGGCCTCGGGCCCGTGACGTCAACGTTGCCATGGAGACCCCGGCTTTCGCTCCGCACGCCCCGCAGCTGCTGCAGACCCCGGGGCTGGGGGGGCTTCCGCAGGGCTGAGGGGAGCGGGAGGAGCCCACCAGGGTCCTGCAGCTCTGGCCCAGAGCGCGGCCCAGCGAGAGGGCAGGGTACGAGACCCCGAGGGGTCCTGCGCCCGCCCTGTCGCCCAGACGCGGCTCCTTTCGTGCAGGCTGGGAGACGCTTTGGCAGAGGAGCGCGGGGTCCCCCGCGGCCCTCCCCCCACAGTAACGGACCGAAGGGGCTTGCTCCGTCCGTCTCGTCGACCCCCCCCCAAGCCCACTCCTGGATCCAGGGTTTCGTGTCCACGAACCCCTTCCTCCCAACATGTAGTGAGGCCCTCCCGGGGCCCTGCGGGTCTGGCCCACTCCTGCAGCCCCCGGCACGACCCAGCGAGGGAGAAGCGGCAATCTGTCCCCGCCGCCGCCTGCTGGCACCACCCCGAGGAGCGCGCGTAGGCGGTGGGGTTCTCTTTGTCTCTCCACCGTGCTCAGTCCCATCTTCCCTTCCAGATTCTTAAAGACACCTTCAGGAACACAGTGTCCAGGCAAGTTGACTTCAGGCTCACCTCCAGTTTCTCGCTCATTTCAGGCCTCTTCCTTCTTCCCACTTCTAAAGGGGGAGGGGAGGTGAAGGTGGAAAGGGACGCCTGTCCTGGACTTGGCAGATGTTGCCCTTGTCCCTGCTTGCTCACTGCTGCTTCTGCAGCCGGTCCCGGGGGTGCTCGCGCTGCGGCCCAGGTGTGTGCACTTGGCAGGACTGGGTGGGGTGGGAGTGAGGGTCCCTGCCACAGGGTCCCCCCAGGTCCCGCCCCAAGTTGCTAGTCACCCACCTCCAGCTGCTTCTGATGTAGGAAAGAGGGTGTTAGGGTTCAACACCGACGGCCAAGGAAGAATTCTTGAGATGTCTTTGGTGCAAAAAGGTGATTTTATTAAAGCATGGGGACAGGGCCCTGGGGCAGGAAGAGCTGCCCTGGGGTCATGAGGTGTGGCCCATTATAGACTTCCAAGTAGGAAGGGGGTTAGGAATAGCAGAAGTTTCTAAGGAATTTTGGAATCAATGTTTCCAGGACCTTGAGGGGCTAGCTGTTTTGGGAAAAGGTCATTTATTACCGTCTAATAAAACCTTAGTCATGAGAAAAAAAAAAAAACAAAACAAAACCTTAGTCATGAGACCCTTCAGATATATATGGGTGGGCCATATGCTGGGGGGGAGTGATTGCCAAAACATATCTTGGGGGGTTTAGAGAGAAAGGAAGCTTCCAAAGGAGTTTTTATGTTAAAGTAGAGCTACAGGATCCTGTTTGGGGGGGAGACTAGGATTGCCTTTTGCCCTTAGCAAAGTATTAACAATGAGGCAGTTGAGTCCCTAGAATAATGTCACTCTGCCTGTTTCAAAGACTTGCCCATGGGCTATAGATAGTAAGGAAATTTAATAAAATTTTTGTTCTGCCTTTGTTTCCCCCATCACTTCCGGCTGGGGTCTCCTCAGCCGGGGCCGACATTTTCAGGTGGGATCTTGGAAAGCTCTCTTGGCCCTGCTTCATTCCTGGGGTCCCTGTAACTCCCAGAAACGCAACACTTTCCGGACATGCCATGTTCACCTCCCCCCCTCCCCCCCGCCATGGCACCTCTTACCAGTTCTCTTTTGCCTGATTTGGGCAGGCATAGCATGAAGACTGGCAATGCCAGCCTTACCTGGAGATGGGTGCAGGGTGGGGGCAATGGGAGACCTGGGGAGGGGAGTGCCTCTTTTTCTCCTCTCACCCCCATCTTCTTTTGGTGCTGGGATGATGTAAGGGAAGTTAGGACCTTTGCAGCCACTTTGTAACAAGCCCTGGCGTGTGGTCCTCAGTTTTCTGACCTCTAGAATATGGGGAACTTACACCTGGATGATGATTTTAGGGCTGCTGGAGAAGTCCCGCTAACATCCCCTCACTTGACCATCTGTTCATCCAGCCACCCACCTTGCATACCTACTGCGTGCTGGTCACTCTGCTAAGTGTGGCGATCTAGCAGTGAATAAAGACCAAACCCCTCCCTTGGAGAGTCTGTGTTCTGGAGAAGTCAGGCAAGAAACAGAATTAATAAGAAAAAGATGTAGAGTCTTAAAAGGATAGATGTGATGGGAAGAAAATCCAAACAGGGTGATGGAGAGAATAGAGGAAAGGTGCCCAGGGAAGGCCTCAGTGAGAAGGGGAAATTTGGGTAAAGGCCTGAAGGAGGAGAGGGGAGGATTCAAGGGATATTTGGGGGGAAGAGCATTCCAGGCAGCCAGAACAGCCAGTGCAAAGGCCCTGAGGTCAAAGCAGGTAAGGAGTGTTAGAGGAAGAGGAGATGGCACAGCCAGAGCAGAGTGAGCAAAGCAGAGAGGAGAGGAGGGGACTGTCTCCTGAGTCAGCTGCCCGCTTCGTGGAGGCTATGGGTTTTACTAGTAATCTGCACTCTTGTCTTCACAGATCAGCAAGCATGCTTCCGTACCTGCTGCCAGTGGCCCCTTGCTGAGGGCCCTCCTGTGCACCATGTCATCTCAGCTCCCAAATACCCTCATTATTCCCACTTTGTAGATGAGAAAACTGAGGGATGAGATGGGATTCATCTGGAAAAAGGTATGTGTTGGGGGAGGGCCTGGGCCTCTCTAATGTTCTCAGGGGGGAGACCACGAGGCCTGTCACAAGAAGGGAACCGGCTTTTCTGTGGCTGTTCCACTTGGCCTCCAGAAAAGCCGAAATCTTGGGGTCACAGGCTCCTTCAGAGAGGGGCAGGGGGCTCTGCTGTCCCCAGTCTTCCTTCCCCAGGCTGAGGGCCCTCAGTCACAGCCAGCAGCCTTAGAATTGGCACCGTCCCAGTGTGGGGGTGTCAGTTGAGAGAACCAGGTTTTTCCTACCAGGCAGGCCTAAAGGACTGTGGGAGGACTCGGGGTGGTTCTCAGCAGGACAAAAGGAGGCTGGATGGGCTTCGGGTGGGGAAACCGACTTCCACCTTTGAGGGAAGGGGCCAGCCTCCTGACCAACCCCCTAAGTCCCTTGGCCTGTCTCAGCAAGTCCTACAGAATTGAGGTCTAGAAAACGTTTCCTCACTCATGCAACAGATATTTTCATGGGTCTGTCCTGTGAGGAGCAGGTGGAGAGGCGGCCGGCTGAGTGGGTGAGGAAGTGAATGAAGGAAGGACCAGCCGGGGCAATGGATTCACGGCTGGACGGACAGATACGCGAGGAGATGGGTAGGCGAGTCGGTGGTGGCTGAATGGGTGGCCGTGGAAAGGATGAGTGGATGGTTTAGTGGCTCATGAGTGGGTGTATTAAGGATCTCCTACAGTGTAAAAAATCGCCCCAAAATGTAGTGGCTTGGAACAATAAACAGGCATCTCACTGTTTCTGTGGGGCAGGAACTCAGGAGGGGCTCAGATGGGTGGTTCTCGCTCAGGGCTCCCGTGGGGCTGCCATCGGGACAGCAGCTGGGGTCTCGGTCTCATCTGAAGGCATCCTGGGCCGGAGGGCCCACTTCTGCGATGGCGTCCCACACCGCGGTTGGCCGAAGGCCTCAGTTTCTCCTCCATTGGTTCTCCAGAAGCCTGCTTAAGTGTTCTCATGACATGGCTCTTCCTACAGTGAGTGATCAGAGAGTGACCAAAGCCGAAACTATGGGGACCTTTATCACTAAGGTCTCTGATGTCAACAAGTCAACTGACATCAGCCCACACTCAGGGGAGGCAAATTAGGACCCACCGCTGGAAGGAAGAGCATCATAGAATTTGTGGACAGATTTTTAAAACCGTGGCAACAGATAAAGGGATGGTGTACCCACTGTTCTTCCCTGACGCTGGGATCTTAGCATGATCTCAGCCCACGGCCCGCTTGTGAAATTCACCTGGGACGCTTCCAGACGCTCCCCGAGCCGGGGTGCCAACCCCAGGCCCTCTTAAGGACTTGCTCTGAGCAGAAACTGGACATTTGTGGGTTCGTTTTGTGCAATGATCTTAAACTGGAGCCGTAACATTTCTGTTTCCAGCGCATTTTGTTACTGTGGTAAAACGTGCACATTGTAAAACAGACCGGTTTTAGCCGCGTTCAAAGGTGTGGCTCAGTGGCCATGGGTTTATTCAGGTGGTGGACCCCTTACCTCCAGAAATGTTCATTTTCTGAAACCGAAGCCCTACCCGTTCAACCCCCACTCCCCAGCCCTCCCTCCCCAGCCCACAGCGAGGCCGTGTTCCCTCTCTCCGAGGTCCCCCCAACTCTAGACCCATCAGAGCGGAACCCGGGGCGGGTCCGGCTTGATTCACTTAGCACAGTGACGTCATAGTAGGCACGTCAGAGCTTCGTTGCTGTTGCGGCTGAATAACCTTCCGTTGAGACAGTGTCCACGTTGGTGTTTTCAAGGCTCCCCGGTGGTTCTAATGAGCTACCAGGGATGAAAACCAAGGCCTTAGACGAGTGCCTCGCAGTCCTGGCTGCACGTGCCAGTCACCTGGTAGCTGTTCAAAAAATACCAACGCCCCAGAAGCCTGGCCGACCCCCTGGATCAGGGTCTCTGGAGGGGGACCCAGGAGTCCGTAAGAATAACCAATTCCTTCCCCTAGAACGCCAGGGGGTGCGGACTCATTGCCAAGCCTCTGCTGCCCCCTGGTGGCAGCACCTGGGATCCTCCCTCCCCCGGGACTCGCCTGCCTGCTCCTAAGGAGCCCAGGAGGGCCAGGCCCCCATGTCATTCCCTGCGGGTCTGGGGATCCTGTGAAGCTCTATCCGGCTCCACTCCCCCACTATTTCCTGGGTTCCGTGTCTAGAAGAACAGAGGAGTCTATTAGGAGAAGGCACAGACAAGTGGAGAACTCCACTTTGCTGCTTGCCGGCTGTATGACCTTGAACAAGCCATTTCATTCGTGCTGGGGGGACGAGATCACAGTTATGGATGTGGGTTAGCTTTGGGGAGCACCTGGAATTTCTTAGCCTTGGCACTGCTGACATTTCGGTAGGATTAATCCCCAGGGTGGAGGCCCCCTGGGCATGGGAGGGTTTGGAACGGCACTCCCGGCCTCCTTCCATGACACAACAATGGGAATCCCCAGTTCTGACAACCAAAAATGTTTCCAGATACGACTGATGTCCCCTGGGTATAGGGTTGCCAGACAAAAAGGGCAGGTTTCCCAGTGAGGTTTGAATTTCAGATAAGCGACTCTTACCTTTTTGTTCTAATTATGTCCCAAAGACTGCATTTTTCTTTGCTAAATCCAGAAACCCTACAAAACCACCTCAGTTGAAAGCCACTGCCCCACGAGTGCGTGATGCCTGCAGGAGGCGAAGCCACGAGATGGAGAAGGTGCGGCAGGAGGGCGCTGGCCTGGCCTGGGCGGGGCGGGCCCAGGCATGGTGAGTGATGTGGGCCTCGGAGAAAGGGTGGTGGTGGGAGAGGAAGCAGGGTTCACAGTTGGGCCATGTCCCAACAGGGACTCAAAGCCACCAGTGTGCTGGGGCCAGGGGACACCTTGTTTTCCCAGCACCTGTGGACAGAGCAGTTTGTGGCCAACCACAAGTTGGAGCAGTTCATCCCCAGCTTTTCCCCCCCGAGAGAACCCTCAGTGGTGGGGAGTCAGGCCCAACTTGCTCATTTGCAAGAGGAAGAAGCAGGCCCAGAGAGGGGCCGTGACTGGCCCCAAGTCACACAGCCAGCTTATGGCAGTGGCAAAGCAGGCATCTGGCTCTTCAAGCCAGGACTCTTGGCCCTGGGGTGGAGCCTGGGGATGTCCTCAACGCAGGGTAAGTCCTCTAGGAGCTCCCAGCATTTTCCCGACGTGGAGGCACTGAAGGCTGGGCCACCTGTGCTGCGGTCCCAGCTGCTCTCCGTACTGCTCCAGGAGAGTGCTGGGCCCCTTCTGGGGCTGCCCCTGTCGGGACCATCTCTTATCACTGTCTGATACGGCGAGGCAACATGAGGAAGTAGTACAGTGTTGGTACTTGGAGACAGACTGTCTGGGGCCAAATGCGAGCTCTGCCCCTCACTGTGACCTGAGACGCCCTGGGCTTCAGCTTCTTCATCTGTAAAATGGGAGTGATGAAAATCATGCCTATTTTGTAAGGTAATTAGAAGTATTTGATGAGTTAACAAGAAGGAGTACTTAGAACAGTGTGTGGCAGATAGTAAGGTTTACTGCTTATCTTATACGTTTTCATTCTTCTGGTAACATCAGCGCTTCTCCCCTGGGAGCTGATTCAGTGGGGCTATCAATCATAGTCACCAACCCTGCCCCTGCCCTCAGGGGCCTGTGAGTCACTGCACCCTACTGCCCAGTCACTGGGTTGATGACTAAGAAAACCCTGATGAGGGTCTGTTGAGTCCCTGGATCCAGCCTGACCTGAAGGTAGTTCCCAATAGGTGAGACAATAAATGCCCCATTTTGCTTAAGCAAGTTTGAAAAGGGTCTGATCCATGTATCCTCTTTGCTTCATAGAGCAAGGGAGGTCCCCCCCAAAGCAGCCCCCTTCTCCCATGAACCAGGCCTCTCAGCCTTGGCTCTGATCCAGCCCTGCGCTAGGCCAGTGACCCACTCTCAGGGAGTCAGAGGGTGGTTCTCTGTTTGAGCTGTGATTGGAGCTCATAACAAGAGGAAACAAACTCGGAGGTGGGGGGGGGGAACCTGGTGGCTCAGTCATTTAAGAGGTTAAGCGTCTGCCTTTGGCTCAGGCCATGCTCTTGGGGTCTTGGATCAAGTCCCGAGTTGGGCTCCCCACTCAGCTGAGAGTCTGTTTCTCCCCTCCTCCTGCTTGTGCTCTCTCTGTCTCTCTCTCAAATAAATAAATAAAATCTTTGAAAAAGAAAAAGAGGAAACAAATATGTGTAAAGTGCCTCGATGTGCCACGTATGGTGCTGGGGCTTTGAGGTTACTTGAGTTGTATTTTACAGTGAGGAAATGGTGGTTCAGAGAGGTCATCGGACTTGCCCAAACCCACACAGCCTGGAGGAGGAATCACCTCAGTGTGAACCCAGGTAGTCTGGCCCCAAAGCAGCTGTACTTCCCCCTGCACCACATGCCTTATTACCTGCAGTGGGGGCGGGGGGAGGGTTGTTCTCTTAAAACGTTTTTTAATTGTAAAAACACATAACATAAAATGTACCGTGGTGGGGGCAGTTTAAGTCAGTATTGTCCTTCTCAGCTAAAAGATGACCTAGAGAATTAATTACTCCAAGCGGACTGATGTCCTGGGAAACAGAGACGCGGTCCCATTATTCACTCCACACATTTTTACTGAGCCCCTAGTAGGTGCCAGGCCATGTTCAAGGCAGGGCCTAGTTTTAAGGTCAGACAAGAGGGCCCCAGGGCTGAGTGCTTAAAGCTGAGCTCCTTTTGGGGGGGCTGACCCTCACCTGCACAACCCCAGGAGGAGGCACCACCTTAAGTCTTGTGCCCAGGAGCCTGTCTTGGCCCTTCTGGATCACTGTATTCCAGCAAAGTCCTGGGCAAAGAGCAGGTTCAAGATCAAGGAGAGGGTGTTGTTTTTTTTTTAAGACTATTTACTCAAAGGAGAGAGAGCATGAGTGAGGGGAGGCGGAGAGGGAGAAGCAGACTCCCAGCTGAGAGGGAGCCCGACATAGGGCTTGAATCCCAGGAGCCTGGGATCATGACCCGAGCAGAAGGCAGACGCCCAACTGACTGAGCCACCCAGGAGCCCCTCAAGGAGAGTTTAGATAAATGGCAGAGTCCCAGTGCAGCCAGCGCAGGAACTCCCAGTGCACGGTCTCTGAGAAATGATTCTGTCCACACAGTGTCTGGGGACACTTAACCCAGTGGTGTACAATGTGCCTAGTCACTGCTATGGGGGGCCCGGTGGAGAGACTGGGGTCAGACAAGCACCAGGACAGGCAAGCACAGCATGGCTATCTATGGACAGTGTTCTGAAGGGAAAGGTGGGGTGCTCGGCCGGGAGGACGGTTACCAGGATCAGGACCACCTCTCTTGGGAGGTGATGTTTAAGCTGGCCAGCCCCTCGGAGGCCCAGAGCCCACCAGTAGACTCCCCCAGCTTTCTAACTTTTCAGTCAGCTGCTTCCTTTGCTCCTCTAGCCCTGGGGGTAGAAGCTGCTTTGTGTCACTAGGAACCCATGACCCTTCTTTGCATTCGCTCAGTTGAAGGAACCGGGGTGCTTTCTGTCCCCGGGTCGCACTCCGAATGACAGGGAAACAGCTGTTAAGCCACGTGAACAGCAGAAGCTAGTGCGGTCTGGGCAGAGGCACCCGTCTGGCCAAAGGGCATGAGGTTGGAGGGAGCAAGGCACATTCCAGGAGCCAGGCTGGAGGGGATTTGTGGGGTGATGAGTAGAATAAGGTGAAATTAGGTCCGCTCTCACGCGACATGACGTGGCGTCTGAATGGGGTCCCTAGAGCAAGGGGGAGCCATGGGATGTGAAGCGGCTGCGAGATTGCCCTGGCTACAGCGAGCCCGCCCCGCTGGAGGGGGCAACGATGGTAGGAGCAAGACAGCGGATGAGAGGTGCTTCCTTTCTTTCTTTTTCTTTCCTGCTTGGAAGGGAGCGGGTGTCTCAGGGAGGCAACAGGGTGTCACAGAACAGAGGACAGGCGCTCACGGCCCTTAGAAAACTAAACTAAGTGAATGCCAGGGTCCTAAGGGAACTCTCCTAACCCCAAAGTGGGTCAGGGAGTCTCAACCGAGGGCTCCCCGGGGCGTTGCCCCCACTAACAAAGCCAGCCTGCTGGCTAAAGGGAGGCGGAAAGTGCTTTCGCTCTTCCCTCCCGCCCCCCGTCCCCCGTGTCTCCTGGCTTATAAGTCTGACATCTGTTCCCACCACACCCCTTCGAGCCCTGTGGGGATGACAGCCCCAAGCTGCTCCTCGTCCTGCACAGAGACCGCAACACCCAGCAAACGCCGGGGCCGGAAGCGGAAGTGAGCCCGTGTGGGCGCATGTATTCTGGGAAATGTAGTCCGCAGAGGCCGGAAGAGTCCGTGAGAGCGATGCATTTTGGGGGGAGTAGTTTTCAAGGGATCTGAGAGCTCGCGGCGGTGGCCGAGGTGATTCGCCGTGACCAAAGGCGGTGGTTGGGGGTTAACAATTTTTAGATTAAGAGTGAATGTGTAGGTTTTGTTTCTGTCTCTCCCGACTACCAACACCCAAGGGGGTTGGAGAATAAGACCTATACATGCTTCTGTGACGCCAATCAGGCCTGAGTCAGTTATTCCTCAATCGGAGGAATAAACCAGCTGTAACCTCTCTGAACCTCAGTTTCCTTATCTGTAAAATGGGCAAATTAATAGATTTTCCTTGGCAGGCTTGATAAGACCCATGAAGCAACTAACAAGGTGCTTAACACACCTTTCTTGCTTAACCAACCCCTCCTCCCTTTTGAATCAGACCTCACAGAGCGTAGGGATGTTTTTTTGTAACCCAGAGCAAGAATGGTGCTCCAGGGGCACGGGATGGAGGAGCCTGGGTGGCTCAGTGGGTTAAGCCTCTGATTTCAGCTCAGGTCATGGGCTAAGGGTCCTGAGATTAAGCCCCAGGGCAGGCTCCCTGCTCAGCCAGGAGTCTGCTTCTCCCTCTCTCTCTCTGGCCCTCTCCCCGCTCCTGTGCACACACACTCTCTCTCTCTCTCTCTCTCTCTCTCTCATAGATAAATAAAATATATTTTTTTTAAATTGTGCTCCTCTGGAGCACTTGGGACTTTGTCTTTGGAGAGTAGGGTTTCTTGCCAGTTCCAGGGGGACATGAAGGGAAATGTAAGGCAACCTTCTCACCCAGAGACCTGACGAGGATGTGTGACCTTACTAGCTAGGGCACGGTGAGATGCAAGTTAAAAACCAAGACGGCCTTCTGGGGCGAGTGTCCTCACTCAGTATTAGTGGGAGTAGTAATGAATGTATCCTTTATAAAGGGGAGTCTGTGTAGGTACACGGATCCCACTGGTAAGTATTTATCCTGCACACACTCGACAGTCTCAAAATGACAAAAGTTTCAGAATATTCACTGCAGCATTGTTTATGAAATGTGATTGGAAACCATGTTTCCCTCTATGGGTAAAGGACAAGTTACATAAATTGTAATGCACTGGGATCCTATGTGCCATTAATAATAATGAGCTGTAATGCCACTCTAACAGTCCTGCAAAAAAAAAAAAAATGCTTAGGAAACTGTCAAAGAAATCCAGACTGAGGGATATTTTGCAAAACTGTCCTAGACCTTCAAAAATGTTGATGTGGTAAAAGACAAAATAGGCTGAGAGATTGAACGAGATTAAACAGACACGGCAGTTAAATGCACTGAGCAATCCTTCGTTGGAATCTGGATTCTTAAAAATGACATTTTAAACACCTGGGGAAATTTGCTTATGGGCTGTGTATTAGATAATAGCATTGTATCAGTGCTGAGGTTCCTGAGTGTGATTACTGTATTATGGTTATGCAGGAGAACGTCCTTCTTAGTAGATGGCTGCTGAGCTAACTTTGGGCTCTTGGAAAGTTTAGAAAGAAGAGAAACAGAGCAAAAGTGGCATGTATTAATAATTGGTGAATCCAAGTTTAAAACTGTGGGTGCTCATGTTCCTCTTCTTGCAACTTTTTTATAGTATTGAAACTTTCAAAGTAAAAAGTAGGCATAAAAACACACACACACAAAAACGAGGAAGCTCCTTATGCACTGATGGGGGAAAAGCCAGAAACACTGGAAACCTTTTGTTTGTTTGTTTGTTTGTTTGTTTCAGGCAAGGAGCAGAGGCAGAAATGCACAAAACACCCAGAGAGAACACACAAGAAAGAGATGACAAAGGCTGCCCCTGGGGCAGGGACTTGGGAGGGGATCAGGAGTGGGAAAATCTTTCTTTTCTTTCTTACCCTTTTAGACCCTTTGAATTTTGTATCATGTTGATGTATAACGTGTTCAGATAAAAAAAAAAATAACTTCGAAGAAGACTATTTCTGGGAAAGCACTTGTGGTCAGAAAACCCCAGACTGGGCTCCCCTACTCCCCAGCTGTAGACCTGTTGGGTTTCCCAAAACAGAAGGAAGGAAAACCAGTTACTTTCACATCCTTTCCTACATCTGCCCCTCATCACAATCCAGTGAGGCAGGTTTTAGTGGACCCATTTTATAGATTAGGAAAACTGAGGACCAGAGAGTCTTAGCAACTTGTCTGAAGTCAGACAAGTGAAGTGAGACACTCTTAGAGCTGAGATGGAAACTGAGACATTTCCGATGACCCAGCCTGGCTCCTTCCCTCCTGCAGGTGACCTCTCCAAGTTCTGAGGGTTGGATATGGCGGGAGAGGGTCCAGGGTGGAAGGGCATGGGTAAGGCTGACTTCCAGGCGCTGGGTGCTCACTGAAGCTCAGCCCAGCTGCCTTCCCGTCGTTGAGTTTACAGGGGGCTCTCCAGGCAGGAAACAGAAGTCAACGCTGGGCACCCAAAACATGGGTCTGATTTACATGTTCATGCGCAACTGGTTTGGGGGTTTATTTGGGGGACCAAGAGTTAACTCAGCCAAAGAGCCTCTTCCCTGAGCCCATCTGGCTTCTTTTTTACCATCTCTGTCATCTTAAATCTTTAACAAAGTGGCTTTTTAAATTAAAAAAATAATAAAGTAATAGAGGATATTGTTATCAGGTCAAAAAGTAGAGTATTTGAAGGGCAATTGGATTTTTCTGTCAAATTTTAAAACATACGTTTATGTTTTGATATGTGATCCGACGTTTACAATGGAAAACAATTATTTTTCTGTGAATATTCTCACCTAAGTATTCAAAGATACATATGGAAAAAAGCACTGCTTATAAGAGAAACAAAGGCACAGAACCGTAAACAACCAGTCAATGACCAAAACCAAGACCAATGAAGTTTGCTGAATTTGCTGACCTTGAGAGGTGTCTCTGACATATTGTTAAATAAGCGAATTATTTGATTCAAAGGTAAAAAGAGCATTTCATTTTCATTTCATTGAAGAATAGTGAGGTTGACTATCTTTTCCTTCTTTTTTTTAAGTTGGTCAATTGTGTTTCCTCTTAAGTGAATTTCTAAAATATTACTGTTTCTTTGTCTTTTGTCACACGAAATGGGTGTAAACTTCTGGTACCATGTCTCTGAGAGTTGCTATTTATATTTCCAGCGCTTCCTTGGTGGGTGAGCAGGATTTTGGAAAAGAGGTTGCTGAACTTGAAGCAGAGGACAGTCTCCGTCTTAGTAAAACGAGTTACCCTGTGACATGAAGGGCTCTGAGAAAGAAAGGAGCCTCCTGCCCAAAGCATTGCTCCCATTTCTTCCTTTCTTTCATTTCTAGGATCTTCCCACAAAGCATCCTGTTTACTTCTTGGTGGATAGTTTGGAAGTGGAGGTGGTTGTACCCTTTGAAAGAAGGAGGACTGGGAACCAGAGATCGGTTGCCAAGTCTGGAGAGAGTGAGGTGAGTGAGGGGCCCAGCGGAGACCCTAAAAGGAAAGATTCAGGAGGCAATCACTCTCGGGCTCCCACCCTAGGCCCCTCGCCTGCCTCGCTCAGGTCCCAGCCCAGCTGACTGCTTCTTGATGATAGAACACGAGATCGAGATCGGCACACAGCCTCTTGTACCATAAGGCTAGAGCAGTCACAGATAGCCTTCAGAGCTAGACTCGAACCCGTAGTGACAACAGACAGATAACAGGACATCTGCACATCAGGGGAGGCAGCAGAGTTCTGGCTCCGCCCCTGAGATAGTGTCCCCGACCCTTCACGCTGTGCTGTTTTGGCCCAAGGCTACTTCCTTCCCTGGAGGTGTTTGGGAATTAGACTCTGCCTTGAAGAGAGTTCCGAGTGGACCTCCGGAGAGATGGGGATCACCCCATCACCAAACCCCTTTTGTCCTCAAGGTTTTTCTGGTTCTCTCTCCATTTGCGGTAGGAATGGAAAACCATAGCTGGTTTTCTCTGGATGTAGCCTGGGCCCAGCCTCCACCTACTGCCAGCCCACCTCGGGCCCTAGGGCCTCTGAGATCGCCCCTGGCATGAGAGTAAGGGTGGTTTATCAAACACATCTGCCGAGGGGCCATTGCCTTGAGCAATCAACATCTCCTGCCTCACTGAGCCCTCACCGGTCTTTAGAGGCAAGGACTTGGTTGTCTCCACATTCCAGATGAGGACGCTGGGGCCCAGAGAAGGTGAGCAGCCTGGCCAGAGGCGGGACTTGAACCCCCAACTAGAGGCACATTCTTCACCGTGATGTCCCGCTCCTCCATTTCCCATGAGCTCTCAGCTTGCTGAGTGCTGGCCACTAGGCTGGGGACTCCCACTGTCCCATGGACCTCGGGGATCCCCAAGGCTGGAGACCTGGAGGCCCCCAGAATTCTAGAGAGTTTTCAGGAGGTCACTGTGGGGTTAAAGCAGGTTCTGTCTTCCCCCGACTTCCTTGGGTGGGAGGTTCCCAGAAGTACAGGGCCAGCTCAGTGGCGGCCCTTTTCCCGCGAGGGGAGGGAGTGATAGTAGTTGGGACACATCCTCTTTGAAGGTTCTCTCTTGCTGCTTCTGACCACTTCCTCTTTTCCCTGGGGCGGGGGCCGCTGTGTGGGCACTAATGGCAGCCATCCCTGCGGCGCCCAGGGAGCCTCTGAGTCTCTCCTGGAAGGGCTCAGCCGCCTGGGCAAAGAGCCCTTTTCTACCTGGACCTCCACTCCCGCCCCTCCAGGCCCTCTCCTGAGCCCCCAAGAGCAGCGAGTGGGCTCCCTGACTCTCCCTCAGCCAGACTGAAAACACTGCCCACCCCCCATGGCTGCCCACCCTCCTTTAAGGCTCCACCTGGGCTGAATCTGCCCGCAGAAACTTCCATGGAGGATGTGACCCAAGTTCATGACTCCTGAACTGCAGCCAGACCCCTCTGGATGCCCAGGGAGGTGAGGACCCCGGCCCTGGGTAAATGCTCCAGCCTAGCCCTGGGCATCTCAGCCATGAGTGCCCCCTGTGGGCCGAGGAGCTGTGGCCCCGGGAAGAAGATGGGCTTTGAGAAATGTACGCTTAGCCAGGTTGCTTTTCTTCGTGGACCTCAGTTTTCCCATCCATGCAATGGGCACAAAGAAGACCCCTTCCAGAGGTTGCAGAAATAAACACGGTGCTGTATGTGTCGTGTTAGGCACAGAGCCTGGGACACAGCAAGGGTTTAGGGCCTTGCCTGTCCCCGGCAGAGCCTGCAGCGGGTCTGAGCCACCCAGGGCGCACCCCTCTCCCCCAAGCCCTGCTGAGGGAGCCCAGTCGCAGCTTCCCCGGTCTGTTCCCCACCTCCGCCTGTCCCAGCATCCCTCGCTTCCCTCCTGTGGCAGGTACAGCCCTCAAGCTCAGCTTGACAGGGAGTGTGACTCTGCTGTGTGGCTTGTAGCCTCCCCAGCCCCTGTGGCCAGTTGGGTCAAACAGCGAATGTCGGTCCCTGTTGGGGCGCGCCTAGCCCAGCGCTGTCCCGAAGCCCTGGGTCAAGGTCTGTTTCTTTGTGGTAAAAGAGGTGTAACATAAAACGAACCGTCTTTAACCATTAAGACGACGGTTCGTGGCTTTAAGGACACTCATACTGTTGTGCCCCCGTCACCACTCTCCACTTCCAGAACTTTCTCATCTTCCTGGTCCTCGTTCAACTAACCCTCGTTCAACACAACTCCCCACCCCTGGCCCCAGCCCCAGCAGCCACCCCTCTGCTTCCCGTCTTGACCCATCGGACCGCCCTCCAGGCCTTCTATGTGGAATCCTATACTCCTGGCCTTTTTGTGACTGGTTTATTTCAATTAGCATAATGTCCTCAAGGTTCCTCCCTGTTGGAGCGTGGGTCAGAATTCCCATCCTTTCTGTGTGAATATTGTCTCCTTCTATGTGGAGACCAAGTGGTGCTTATTTGCCTAACCATCAGGGGACCCTTGGCTTGCTCGCACATCCTGACTGTTGTGAACAATGTGTGAGCCACACACACGGGTGTGCAAATGTCTGTCTGAGACCCGACTTTCAGTTCTTCGGGGTGTATACCTAGAAGTGGAATTTCTAGATCATGTGGTGATTATGTTCAGCTTTTTTGAGGAACTGCCCAAAGTCTTGGGGTTTCAAGTAGGACACAGGCATTGGGGAAGCCCCTCAGGTCACACTGTGGACAGGGAGATACAAAATCAGGAGCTAGACATCATGGGTTCAAATCACGGTTCTGCCACTTCCCGATGGGGTGACCTTGGGCGGGTCACTTACCCTCTGTGCCTCAGTGTCTCAGCTGTACTGTGGGATGAGGGCAGCAGCTGCCTTGTGGGGCTGAGGTGGTGCGGAGAGCATGCCCTTAGAACGGTGCCTGGGCCCCAGAAGCTCTGGTAACTGTTCGCTCTGTGTTGTTCCAGGGATCTGATCCTGCGAACTCGCTGCTTCCGGCCTGGCCCTCCCCCCAGCCTGGTCCCTCCATAGAGCATCCCTTTGGGGTCAGCCCTCTTCCCTCCCCAGGACTCTGATTTCTTTCCCCACCTTTTCCAGGTCCCTGGGACTCTGCCTTCAATGATGGAGTTTCTTTTTCTCTGTCCATGGTTAACCTCTTGGGGAAAAAAAAATCAGGAAGCAATGGTTCCGACTAACTCTGGGAGGGCCTGAGCCCAGATCAGAGGGGAAACCAAGGCCGGTAGATGGTCATGGGCATGGGCAAAGAGGAGCCATTTCTTCCTTTGACCTCGATCCTGCCATTCTCCTGTGGCCACGTTCAGTCCGGGTCCTGAGTTTGGGGAGGGGTGAGGAGAGCTGGGAGGGTCCCTGAGGACCGCCCACAGGCACGATTACCCGATTACCCGATTACCCGGACGGGCAGGAGGCTGTCTGGGCTGAGATGAAAGGAGCAGTGCTTTGGCGCTTTCCTCTCGAGGAGAGCCAGCTGGAGGGTTCTGGTTAGTGGGGGCTGATTACCCCTGTCTCCTGGCCAGCAGCCAGGGCTCCATGGCTGGGACTAGGACAGTCCCACCTCTGGTGGAGACCCAGCTGGTGTGTGGGTGCAGCCTGGTCTGGGTCCCCGGCGTATCCGCCCCGGGGGAGCTGGTTCTGCTGGCCCCGGGTGATTCCAGGAGAAAGGTCAAGGCAAGACCTGGCAGGCTGAGGGCTTTGGTCCTTAGAGACCCTGCCTGGAGGTTGACCCTCATCAACGAGGTTGGCTTCTGGTTTTTGCCTCCTCCACCTGGGACAGGTGGGACAGAGAAGCCTCCGGGATGTCCCCCATTTTCATTCTCTTCCTTTCCCATCCTCTTTCTTTTCCTATTTTGTCTTTTCTGTTCCTTTCTGCATACCGGGTGGTAGGTGACGTGGAAATTCACAAAGCAGTGCACTTCTCTTCACAGTTTATCGACATCCAGAGCCTGGTAAGGAACCAGCACTCAATTTCACTCAAGTCACCTTTAGTGAAGGACTTTGTGCTTGGCCCTGTGGCAGAGCTCACGAACGGGGACCACACCTCCTGACGTTTCTCTGTAGCGTTGTCAAAACCAGGTCTGTCTTCAATATTTGCCGACGTCTGCAAAGGGGCACTAATATCTGTTCTGGGGCATTAGATAAAACATGCCATGAAGATTAAGTAGAATAACATGTAGAAAACGCCTGGCGCATCGTAGTCGTTAAAAAAATAGTTACCATTATTTTTTATTTTTCAAAATAATGATAATATAAAAAGGGAGGACAGTGGTTTTTTGTTTTGTTTTAAAGATTTTATTTTTTTTATTGAGAGAGAAAGAGCATGAGCAAGGGAGGGAGAGAGGCAAGGCAGAGAGTCTCGAGCCAACTCCATACTGAGCCTGGAGCCTGATGCAGGGCTTGACCTTGCAACGCGGAGCCCATGACCTGAGCCCATGATTTGAGCCATGACCTGAGCCCATGACCTGAGCCATGACCTGAGCCCATGATTTGAGCCATGACCTGAGCCCATGACCTGAGCCAAAACCAAGAGTCAGACGCTTAAGCCACTGAGCCACCCAGGTGCACCCAGGGAGGACGGTGCTTTTAAAAGTATTTATTGAACACCTGTGCTGTGTCCCAATCTGCCCTGGGAGTCAAGCTGACTTCGCCAGCCTGGGTCAGAAGCAGTGAGCTCCACAGAGGTCATCTTCCCAGGAACAGCACAAAGGGAGGAAAAGGTAGGAAGGGGAAGAACCAGCTGTGTGTTCTTAGGCCAACTGCCTGGCCTCTCTGAGCCTCCATTTCCTGATCTGTGGAGTGAGGCTGGAAATCCTCCCTTGCCCTTCTACCGGGGTCTGGGGTAAGATAAACAGAGACGGAACGTGTGGGCAGTCTTGGCAAGCAGGAAAGGGCCGCCCAGTCAGTGGGCGACTGAGCAGGACACAAGCCGCCGCCTCTATCTTTAACTGAAGTACATGCTCTCGGATCCCGAAAGCCGTCTCTGCAGAAGCTTGGAGAGCACCCCTCAGGGACGCTAAAAGTGTACTCTTCTCCGGAGCACCATGCCATTAGGAAAAGAATGTTCTACAGAGTTCATCCAAAGACAGTCGCTCCCCGAGTGAGCCTGGCTATGAGTGTAACCACGCCCCACCCTCCTATGTCCCATGCCCTGACTCCAGGCCAGAGAGACCAGGGAAGGCGACAGCATCTTCTGGGAGGAAAGATGGGCTTGTCCAGGGGCGCAGTGGGATTTCAGAGGTCGATGCTAAAGTCATGGGGGAGAGCCATCACTATCCCATCAGGATAAAGAACAGAGTTGCCAAGCCCATCGGTGAGGCCTGGTGGATGGGCCGCATTTCCCCTGGAAGGCCGGTTGGATGACTTGCCATTTTCGCTCCTATTCTTCAGACAGAGCTTAGAGGGACAGAAGTAATTTGCTGCTGGTCTCTATTACTATTGCCAGCAGTCAGGGTACAGAGAGGTTGGGTACAGAGAGGTTGAGTTGCCCAAGGAGAGGAGCTACACTTTGATCCAGTTGTGTCTACACTGCAGAACCTTGCTCTTTCAGTGGCCCCACCACTTTTTATTTTTTAAAGATTTTATTTATTTATTTGACAGACAGAGATCACAAGTAGGCAGAGGGCAGGCAGAGAGAGAGGAGGAAGCAGGCTCCCCGCTGAGCAGAGAGCCCGATGCAGGTCTCCATCCCAGGACCCTGGGATCATGACCTGAGCGGAAGGCAGAGGCTTTAACCCACTGAGTCACCTAGGCGCCCCGGCCCCACCACTTTTATCTTGCTTTCTTGGCTGTTTGTTCCAAGTTTATTCCAAGTCTGTCTGATCTGTCTTGGGAACCCTGCGACCTGGAGCCCAGGCCTGGAACAGACATACCAGTCCTCTACACATGTTTTCTGAAATGTAAGAGATCCCAGTTGTTTCCACTTGCTGCTACTTTGGGCGAGGGAGAGGAAATGTGGTAGGAAGTGTAGTGACCTCGCATCTTTTGTGCAGGGATGTTTGCTGGGCCTGAAACCTTGTTGAGATGGAGAGTTTTGAAAAGAGAATCATGTTGAAGTAGTTGCGTCTCCTTTACTTTTGGGTGAGTTCTTTAAAATCCTAGGAAAGATCCAAATTGAAAATTCCATCTGTCTGTCTTCCTACTTTCTTTCCTTCTTCCATCCAACCATCCAACCACCCACCCATCCACCCATCTGCCCATTCATCTATCCATCCATCCATCCACCCATCTATCCATCCATCCATCCATCCATCCATCCATCCATCCATCCCTCCTTTATAAATCTCCGTTAGTAATCTGTTGCTCCCTGGCACCAAAACTTAATGGTTTAAAAAACAATAATTCAGGGACGCCTGGGTGGCTCAGTGGGTTAAAGCCTCTGCCTTCGGCTCAGGTCATGATCCCAGGGTCCTAGGATCGAGTCCCACTTCGGGCTCTCTGCTCAGCAGGGAGTCTGCTTCCTCCTCTCTCTCTCTGCCTGCCTCTCTGCCTACTTGTGATCTCTGTCTGTCAAATAAATGTTTAAAAAAAAAAACAATAATTCATTATCCTGGTTTCTGAGGGTAAGGAATCAGGACTGTCTGGCTAGTTAGTGCTGGCCGTTGGTGAAAGACCTCAGTCCCCTCCACCTGAGCCTTTCCAGAGGGCTGTTTGAGTGTCCTCCCAGCATGGTGGCTGGCTTCCTCCCAAGAGAGCAGCCCAAGGGGCCAACACAGAAGCTGCCTTTTACATCCTAGCCTCACACATCAGACATTGTCCCTTCCACAGGATTCTGTCAGTCAGAGTCAACCCTTGTTTAGTGTTGGAGGAGGCAACACAGGGGCATAAAGCTCAGGAGATGAGGCTCACTGGGGGCCATTTTGGAGGCCAGCAACCACCATTCGTCCACCCATCTAGCCATCCTTTTGTCCTGTGTCCATCCATTCAATCAATAAACATTTGCTGGGCTCCAGTTCGTGCCAAGGCCTGGAAACAACACACATACACCCCAAAACCAACCCAAAACCCACAGAAAAGAGGAAGCCTCACAGAAGAAAGCCATTGTTGAACATTTCCCTCCAGTTTTTTTTTTAACATTTTAAAACAACTTTATTGAGATACAATTCACATACTATACCATTATCTCACTTAAAGTACACCATTCACTGGTTTTTAGTGTATTCACAGAGTTGGAAAACCATTGCCACAAGCAACTTTAGAATGTTCTTTTTAATCACCTCAAACAGAAAACCCCTGCCCCTTAAGCATTTTCTCCCCATTTCCCCTTTTCTCCAACCACCTAAAATCACACACTTACTCTATCTCTCTAGATTTGCTTTTTTCTGGACGTTCCAGGTAAATGGGACCATACATTATGTGCTGTTTCGTGACCAGCTTCTTAGCGTGATGTTTGCAAGGTCCATCGGTGTTGTAGTGGGTGGGCATCAATCCTTCAGTCCTCTTTGTTGCTAGATACATTCCGCTGGACGGGCAGACCACACTTTCTTTATCTACCTATCGGGTGGTGGACATCTGCCTTGTGTTCCCACCATTTTGGCTGTTGTGAATAATGCTGATATTAACATTCATGGTCAAGTTTTTGTGTGGACATGTATCTCCAGCTGTCTTGGGTCTACACCTCAGAGTAGAATTGCTGAGTCATACCATAACCCTATGGTTAACCTTTTGAGGAACTGCCCTATTATTTTCCAAAGCAGCTGCCCTATTTTACATTCCCACCAGTGCTGTATGAGGGTTCTGATTTCCCCCCATCCTTGTCAACATTTGTGATTGTCTTTTTTTTTTTTTTTTAAAGAAAGCTCTACCCCTAATACGGGGCTCAAACTCAAGACCCTGAAATCCAGAGTCCCACGTTCTACCCACTGAGCCAGCCTGCTGCCCCTGTTCCTGTCTTTGCTATTTTTGCCTCCCTGGTGTGTGTGTGGTGTCTCATGGGATTTCATTTTGCAGTTCCCAGATGGTTAATGATGTTGAGTATCTTTTCATGTATTTTTCTGGCTGTTTGTCCATCTTCTCTGGAAAAAAGAAAAATGTCCATTTGGATTTTTTTGCCTAATTTTTACTGGTTCGTGTGTCTTTTTGAGTCATTAGATTCCTTTATATTCTAGATACATGACACAAGTCTCTTATCAGATAGATGATTTTCAAATACCCTGCCCCATTCTGTGGGCTCTAGTTCTTTTCCATGGTACTTTTTTCTTCATTATTAAGATATTTACTGAGGTATTTGAAAAATGCCGAAATGTATTAAGAAGTGGGAAAAATAACCACCCAGAGATCGTGATTCATAATTAATCATATTTCCTTTTTTTGTCCTTTTAATCAATTCAATTATGTATTTCTTTTTTTAAATATATTTATTTATTTGAGAGAGAGAGAGAGAGAGAGCACGAGAGCACACAAGCAGGGGGAGCAGCAGTGGGAGAAGCAAACTCCCCGCTACTTGAGTAAGAATCCCAATGTGTGACTCGATCCCAGGACCGCAGGATCATGACCTGAGCCAAAGGCAGGCACCCAACCAACTGAGCCCCCCAGGTGTCCCTGTCTTACATTTTTGACAGGTAATATTTGCACAGATACAGAATTCTAAAATCGGCTTTGAGTATGGGTGACTAATGACATTCTTTTTAAGTGTGCTTTACACCCAACATGGGACTTGAACTCGTGACCCTGAACGCAGGAGTTACACCCTCCACCGTTTTCTTTATATGTTTAGCAATCGCCCTGAAGATACGACATATCCAGCAGTTGTAGGAGGGAGAGCAGGAACCCGGTCCCATGTTGGCCAAAGCAAGGAATTTACTCAAGGATGTTGGGTGGCTTGTACATTTTCCAGAAGGGCAGAGATCCAAGTCTGGAATCCACACTGATGGAAGCAGAGGAAAACCGGGCACTGGATGGTCCGGTGGAGATAGGACAGCCGGTTCTGCTGGGCTCAGATGCTGTCATCTCTGATCCTGCTGCCGCTGGGCACTGGGGTCTGTGACACTGCCTTTGCCAGGTCCATGCCCTCTGGCCCCTGCTTCTCTGGTTGCCAGCTTCTGAGCACGAGCCTGGTGCTGCTGTGCCTGCCTGTCGGGGCGGGCGGGGATTACCTGCCCCTGAGCTGCCATGGAGTCTGGGAAAGCAAGGCTCTGGCATCCCCTGGGGTGTATGTAGTCTCATACGTGGGACGGCCCCAGCCGTAGGAGGACAGGTTTCACTGGGCAGCCACGAAGAACGGCATAAAACTTTAATATAATTGTGTTTTAATTATAAATTCTAATTCCTCTGATTAGAAAGGCATAGCCTGAGTGAGGGGTGGTATGTTGTAATCAGGAGGGGTGCGCCGTGCTGGGGCTCGCCAGCTAGCTTCACTCTGACTTTTCTGTCCCTTACCTGCCACCTTAGCTCAGGCATGATTTGAACTTCTGTGTGCCCAGCTGCTTCTGTACTAAAATGGGGATAATCAAACCTCCCTCCGAGGTTGGGCTGAGGACTGAATGAGCTATCAGATGGTAAGTCTTAGGACGGTACCTGGCCCATAGTACTTGCTGCGTTTGTTCTTGTTATTTCCCCAACATTTTCTTTTCTTTTTTAATTTGTCAGAGAGAGAGAGGAGCACAAGCTGACAGAGTGGCAGAGGGAGAAGCAGGCTCCCCACGAAGCAAGGAGCCCGATGTGGGACTCAATCCCAGGATGCTGGGATCATGACCTGAGCCGAAGGCAGCTGCCTAACCAACTGAGCCATCCAGGCGTCCCTCCCCAACATTTTCTTATGAACGCTTTAGGACACACAGAAAAGTTTAACAAATTGGATGGCAAACATTCTGTGACTTACGATCCTCTGTTATGGTTTTGTTTGTGTTTTTTTGCTATGTTTGTTTTGTCAATCTCTATTGATCTGTTTCCAACTGTTCGCACATCTTAATTTTAATGTGTTTGAGAGTGATGGCAAATGTACATATATGTCATTATCATCTTTTCATTTTTTCTTCATTTTAAAAAATTAATTATCTATTTATTTTAGAGAGAGAGCATGTGTGAGAGCAAGGGGTATGGGTATGGGGGGCTGGAGAGCAGAGGGTGAGAGACAGGAAGAAGGAGAGAATCTCAAGCAGCCTCTGCACCGAGCGTCGAGCCCGACGCAGGGCTCCGTCTCACATTCCTGAGATCATGACCTGAGCCAAAATCAAGAGTCAGACACTTACCTGACTGAGCCACCCAGGTGCCCCCATCACTCTTACCTTTTTAAAGTAATTCTTTTTTTTTTTTAAGATTTTATTTATTTATTTGACAGACAGAGATCACAAGCAGACAGAGAGGCAGGCAGAGAGAGAGGAAGGGAAGCAGGCTTCCCGCCAAGCAGAGAGCCCAATGTGGGGCTCGATCCCAGGACCCCGGGATCATGACCTGAGCTGAAGGCAGAGGATTTAACCCACTGAGCCACCCAGGTGCCCCTTTAAAGCAATTCTTAACTGTTAGCTTAAATAATATGGGGGTAAAATTTGTCTGGTCCTTCCCCATAACACGATGAGTGGAGCCTTATAGGGTGACACGGAATTTGTCAGGTAGAGGGAAGAGCGAGAGGACAGATCTGGGGCTTTGTCAGTATCCCTTCAAATGGACATTTCAAATACTTGTTCAGATTTTAGTTAGAGGAGAGGGGGAGGAAGAGGCTGCGGGAGAGGGCAAAGAGGGAGAGCTCCTGATGGCAGAGCCCTTCCTGCCTCCTGGAGCCCTGGACAATTCCGCTCGGCCTCCAACCTGCAAGCCCACTTTACAAACTTGTCGTAAAGCCACAGTAGACGTCGATCATCTATGGTGGCGTCTAAGAGTCAGGAATGAGGGAGTGGTGGGCAGTTCTGGCTCAGGCTCTCCCATACTGTTGGGGGCAGATGCTGACTTGGGTTGTGGTCATCTCAAAGACTTTGTCGTTTGTTGGTGTCTGGTGCCTGGGCTGGGGCCAGAGAGGGGCCTGGAGTAGTGGGGGTGCCCTGTTTCTGTGCAGTGTCCATGCAGTCTCTCCAACATGATGGCTTCGGGGCTGCTCATCTCCTTAAGTCAGCTTGGGGCTCCTACGACGTATGTCCTGAGCCAGCAGAAGCTGTCATGCGTCATCCCTTCTGGCATATTCTAGGGAGCACTCACACAAAGTTACAAAGACTGGCCAGGTTCCATGGAGGAACGTCCACATCACAGTGTAGGCGAGTAGATGGTATGGGCAGGTAGGGGTATCTTCGGGAAACACAGTCTCCCACGGCTGGCTTTTGAATGGACTCCCTCTCCTCAGGGGCCATTTAGTCACCACCGATGATCCACCAGGCCTTTGGGGTCCTGTGGGGGCCCATCCTCACCCTTGGCAGCTACCTCTCCAGCCTCTAGCTGAGCTCTCTGGTGCTTCCCGTTCTTTAAGTGGCCTGCGGCAAGCCCAGTGTTCTCTGTCTTGTTTATGACCTCGTGTCCTGCTTCAAATAGTGACCACCCCCAATACACGTCCACCGGGAACCTCAATGTCACCATACTTGGATCTAGGGGTTTTGTCCAGCAAGTTAGGATGTCGTAGTGGGTTGGAAGGAGTCCTAAAGTCAGTGACTGGTGTCCTTATGAAAAGAAGACCCGCCCCCCCCACCCCGCCCAGGGAGACACAGGGAGAATGGCATGTGACAAGACAGGCACAGATCAGAGGGATGGGCCCACACGTCAAGGGACACTGAGGGTTGCGGGCAGACAGAGGCGTGGACCAGGTTGTCCCTCAGAGCCTCCAGGGAGAACAACCCTGCTGACACCTTGACTGGGGACTTCTGCCCCCCTGAACTGTGACAGAATAAATTTCTCTCGTTTGAAGTCACCCGATGAACGGAACGCCGTGGCAGCAGTCACCTTGTCGGTGACGGTGCGGTCCCTTACGAGTCAGCAGTCTGGCTGGCTGGTGGGCAGCCCAGTTCTGACCTGATGCCAAGGTTCAGTCAGGGAAGGATGTCCCCTGTGGATGCAGCTGTGTGGCTGAGGGAGGGGACACACACAGGGAGCGAGCCGGGCAGGGCCAGCCCCGGTGACAGGGAGACAGGGAGGATTCAACAACAGGTGAGTCACCAGACGCCCAAGTTGTTGGCTTGCTCAGCCTTTTTTCTTTTTTTTTTTTTTTAAGTTCAAAAAGTCCAGATTGGCCTTTCCAGGTGTGTCCTCAGTCTCCCTGTCTCCAGATCGTGTGAGTCTGTCAACAGGGACATTGTTTACAGTGGCAACAGCTGTGACCTTTAAAACCAGGAGGAAAACCACCCTTATGGGTTTAGGCTTTTCTCTCCACACTTGGGGTCATAGACTATCATTCCCCCAAAATACGGAGGATGTGGGACACAGGCAGGAGAGGCAACCACTCGTTGGGGGGGTCTCTGTCCATCTTCTGCTAGAAGGGACCCCCTGGGAGGGTGTGGCTGTAGCCCACTTTATGGCTTTTTGGGATTCTGCATCCACTGTGTGCCCCGCCAAAGCGATCAGGCCCCCTTCTTGGGGTCTTCGCAGGTGCCTGAGAAGGTCCCTCTCCAGGTCCTCACTTAGGGCTCCTCCTCCTGCTTAGGTTGTCCTCAGATGTCATCACCTCTGAGAGGCCGTGGTGACTGCCTTATCTGTGTTCCCTCTCCCTTCCCCCATTATACCCATCTGCTTCGTCACAGTACTCCCCATCCTCTGGGATGACCTTGGTAATCTGTTTCCTTGTTTATGGTCTGGCTTCCCCATTAGAATGTAAGAGCCACAGGGATTTTTGGTCTGTCCCCAGCTCCTGTAACTGCGCCTGGCACATGGCAAGGGTTTGGTTAATGTCTGAGCCGCAGGACATCAGTGCCAAGAAGGCACAGCCACGGGGAAAGAACATCTGGGCCGCTCGTCCTGCCTTCAGCCTGGCTCCCTCAGCCCACCCTCCCCAGGGGCTTGTCCAAGCCCCAAATCCCCCAGATCACGCTTCTGTTCTAACACCTTCGGTAGCTCCCCATGGCCGTAGGCTCAGCAGGGCCTGCGGAAGTCAAGCTCTGCCTGCCTTCGGGGCACGTCCACCCTTTGCTCCAGCAGAACTACACCCTGCCCAGAGCACGCCATCTGTGCCGCTCTGCTGTCTGTCACCCGCCCTCTCGTGTCCCCACCCAGCAGACAGCTCTCGCCTTCCCCCGGCCTCAGAGAGAGACTCACTGCTTCCAGGAAGCCTTCCTGACCCTCTTCTCCCCAACCGGCATCCATTCCTCCTCCTCCCTCAACCCCCCACCCTTGGCCTTATCATCTGTATTATTATAATTTTTTTAAGTAAAATGTGATTTACACTCAGTAAAATTCACCCTTTTGGGTGTACAGTCTATGAGTTTTGGCAAGTTCATAGAGTTGCACAATCTCACTACAAGCAAACTATAAAACAATTCCATCGCCACCCTCCACCGGCCCCCCTGCCATTCCTTTGTGCTCTTTCGTAGTCAACCCCCAGCCCCTGGCAACCACTGATCTATTTTCGGTCTCTGTGGTTTTGCATCTTCTAGAATGTCACATCAGTGGAATCTCACTGTCGTAGTGTTTTGATTCTGGTCTGTCTCACTTAGCGTAATGCATCTGAGCTTCCCCTTCGGCGTCTGCCCGCCTGTTTATTCCCTCTGATTGATGCGGACCATCTCTGTGTGTGCACACTCGTTTATCTTTTCACGAGCTGAAAGGCATTGGGGTCCCATTTCCTATTTTCAGGGACTATGAATAAAGCTGCTACGGACACCGGCAGACAGGGTTGTGCATGGACACGGGTTTCCATCTCTCTTGGGTCCATACCTAGATGTCAGATGGCTGGGTCCTCCGATCGGTGTACATGCACCTTTTTAAGAAACTGCCCAGCTGGGGTGCCTGGGTGGCACAGTGGGTTAAGCCTCTGCCTTCGGCTCAGGTCATGGTCCCAGGGTCCTGGGATCGAGCCCTGCATCGGGCTCTCTGCTCAGCAAGGAGTCTGCTTCCCTGTCTCTCTCTGCCTGCCTGCCTCTCTGCCTATTTGTGATCTCTCTTTGTCTGTCAAATCAATAAATAAAATCTTAAAAAAAAAAAAGAAAAGAAACTGCCCAGCTGTTTTCCGGGGAGGCAGCACCGTTCTGCGTTCTCAGCCCCTGCTCACCGTGCTCTCCAACGCTGGGTATTGTCTGTGGTCTTTAGCCATTTTAACAGGTGTGTAACCTTTTTTTTTTTTTTTACCAGCTCAGGTAGGTAAAATTCATTCTCTATCTCCTGATAGAGAATGAATCTTTCCTCTTCTGAACCTCAGAGCCAAGAATAGTGACTGACACATACCAGGTAATTATTAATGCTCGTGGGCTGAGCGAGTGGTCTACTGAATTGGTATTTAAGGAGAATTTGTCTTGGATTCTGTGCGGGGAGGGCTAATCAACGTCCCCTCTCCCAAAGGAACTCATTAGGAGGTGGTCTTTCTGGAATCTGCTAGGAAAGCCTCCTTGCCTTTATGGCTTATACCTCTGTATATCTGCCCAAAGTGCCTGGACTGCTTTCCATCTCTGCAGAGGCCCCTCAAGTGTTTCTTTCCCTGTTGTTTCAGTGGAAGGCATTGGTGCCCATACTAGAGTACAAAAGAATTGTGGGGTGGGGTTGGGGGTTGTAAAAATGCAGATCCCCAGAGTTTAGATTCAGTAGGCCCAGCTCTCCGGGTGCATCTCACACCTCCCTGAGAACTCCCTGGGGGAGGCAGGAGTCCTCTGTGGGAGTGGGGCTCCGGACCTCATCAGCACTGGGCTGTGAAGTCTAGCCCTGCGGGTCATCTTGTACCTCCGAGCCTCATCTGTAAAATGGACACAAAAATGATTGAGCTTCCCAACTTTGTTGCAAGGACTAAATGTCTTTACTGAATGTAGGGTCCTGGCATGAGGCAGGTATTAAATAAACGTTACTGATTTGGGTAAACCACAAAGATTTTAAACGATTCCTTCCCACTCCTTAGCTGTCTTGTATTTTAAAGTTTTTATTGATGCATAACTTAATGCAGAAAAGCGCACGTAATAGAAGCATACAATGAGTTCACTTCGTTCAGTGAGTTTTCACACGCAGATCACGTCAGTGTGGCCAATGTCTCCTAAAGAAACAGAATGCAGGGCACCCCCAGGGCCCCCCTCAGCTTACCTCTCATCACCATCTTCTGAAGTATCCACTTTGTGGAATGCTGACAGCCTTGATTTTCTTTTCTTTCTTTCCTTTTTTTTTAAAGGTTTATTTATTTATTTGACAGACAGAGATCACAAGTAGGCAGAGAGGCAGGCAGAGAGAGAGAGGGAAGCAGGCTCCCCGCTGAGGAGAGAGCCCGATGCGGGACTCGATCCCAGGACCCTGAGATCATGACCTGAGCCGAAGGCAGAGGCTTTAACCCACTGAGCCACCCATGTGCTCCGCTTTCTTTCTTTCTTTCTTTCTTTCTTTCTTTTTTTTTAATTTTATTTATTTATTTCAGGCAGAGAGAGAGCATGAGCAAGTGCAGGAGAGGGGCAGAGGGAGAAGCAGGCTCCCGTCTGACATTGGGCTCGATCCCAGGACCTGGGAATCATGACTTGAGACAAAGCCAGACAATAAACCAACTGAGCCAGCCAGGTGCCCCCAGCCTTAATTGTCAAACAGTTTTCTATTATAACTAAGATGTGCTCAGTAAAGAAGATTTAGAAAACACTGAACGCGGAACAAGTCAGAGATGACCCGTTAACATATACAGCAGCCTTTTAAAAATATTTATTTTTTACTGAGATATGCATAAAGTTGCACAAGTGGTAAGTGCAAGGCTCATTTTTATCAAGGGACCACTCCTTGTAGCTACAGGATCGAAAGGGAGATCATCACAGCCCCCAGAACCCTTCCTTCTGCCCCGTCCCAGGCAAAGGGAACCGCTATTGTGACTCCAAGGGCACCGATCATCTTTGACCAACCAGCCTGGTTTGTAGCAAAGCTTCTCTCTCTCTCTGGTACTCTTGGAAAGCTCTCCTGCATCCCTCAAGACACAGTTCTGAGGTCACCTCCTCTGAGAAGTCTTCCCAGCCCCTTGGTTTATCCCTTTAACCCAGCTCTTATCATTCTCTGGTGGTAAATCTCTTCCTGCTGTCTCTCCCTTGAATGCTGAAGGGGTTGCCCTATTACCAATACAGGGCTAGTGGGTTGAACCATGACCCGCCCAAAAGATCTAAGTCCTACCTCCCTTTACCTGTGAATTTTTTTTTAAGATTTTATTTATTTATTTATCTCACAGACAGAGATCACCAGTAGGCAGAGCGGCAGGCGGGGGGTGGGGGTGGGGAGAAGCAGGCTCCCCGCCGAGCAGAGAGCCCGATGTGGGGCTCAATCCCAGGACCCTGGGATCATGACCCGAGCCGAAGGCAGAGGCCTTAACCCACTGAGCCACCCAGGTGCCCCAATTTTTTTTTAAAGGTTAATTTACTTATCTGAGAGAGAGAAAGAGCAGGGAAGGGGCAGAGGGAGAAGGAGAGAATCTCAATCATACTCCGTACTGAGCATAGAACCCCACATGGGGCTTAATCCCACAACCCTGAGATCATGACCTGAGCCAAAATCCAGTCGGACACTTAACCGAGTGAGCCGCCCAGGCGCCGCTCCCTGTAAATCTGACCTTAGTTGGAAATAGGGTCTTTGCAGATGTAATTTAGGATCTCAAGATGAGATCATCTGGAATTTAGAGCACCTTATATCCAGTGACTGGTGTGTGCCCTCACCAGAGCAAGGAGAGAGGTTCGAGACCCAGACACAGGGAAGAACATCACTGCAGACAGAGCAGAGAGGGGAGGCATGTGGCCCCAGATCAAGAAACGCCTGACATGGCCAGCAGCCGCCAGCACCGAGGACAGAGGCATGGACAGCACTGTCCCCCAGACTTGGACTTCAGACTTCGGGCCCAGAACTGTGGGAGAATGCATTTCTGTTGGTGTAAGGTGCCCAGCACGTGGTATGTTGTATGCCGCCCCAGCCACCCATCTATCTGTAGGGTCTGGTGTCAGGCAAGGGCTCGGTGTTTGTTGAATGAGCAAGAACAGGGTTGGGGCTTGCTGGCCTGTGAAGGGACCAGAAGGGAACCTCTGTCCTTGGGTGAGCTTTCTCTGGCTGCCTCAAGGAGCTTTGTGACCCCGCAGGACCCCGCAGGCTATGCACGTGACATTGTCCCCCTGTCCTCCCCACCAGTGACCCTGTTTTGCTACAGACTTCGGGCAGCCCCACACGGCTTCCAGCATCCAGGCAGATGCGGGATCCCATTCCTTGAGCAAGAGCGGAGACGGACTGGGCCTCAACCCTGATGAATGATAAGGGAAAGAAAGCGTGCTGCAGGCTCTGGGGGGAGTTTCCTTCTTCCTTGCTTCCCCCCTTTCTGGTCTGGCTGGCAGGAATGTCAGCTTTGGAAAGAATCTTCATCCTGCTGATGTCCTTGGACTTCTGACTACTTTGTGCCTGCCCCCCAGTCCCTCCTGGGCTTCCAGTGACATCAGATGAAAGACAGCCTTTTTGTGGGAGCTGAACACATCCAGACGCATGTGCCAGCCGTTAGAGGTAGGACCTTTCGTCCTCATCGAGAAACAGACTCAGGGAGACTAAGTCACTTCCCCTGGGGACGCAAGGTAGGAAAGCGGCGGAGCCGGGATTCCCAGCCAGGCCTGTCCATCTCAACATCCTGCATATTCAGCCGCCCCGTCCACACTTGCTCTTGGTTTGGACTGTCTTGATTTTGCACGAGGCTGAGGGCCTGGGGAAGGTGCCGCTCAGCCAGCTCTGAGCACAGCGGGGACAGTGTGCCACGCATCCACCAGAAAGCAATGACTGCCTTGTCAGCGCTGGGGCCTCACTGAACCAGGAACGGTGCCCAGGACTCGGACACGCATTAGCTGACTTGCTCCTCCACAGTAGCCCTAACACCGATGAGGAACCTGAGCCCCACAGAGCCTGGCGGCTGTGTGCGGAGCCATGCAGACTGTGAGGGGCGGAACTGGGCTTCAAAAATCACTCAGTCTCACTCTGGAGCACCCCCCCCCCGGCCCTAGCCCCCCATCTATAACACGCACTCACGGGGTTGGACTTTGATGATGACTGTTGTCTTCCTGGTGCCCAGCAGTGCCCGGCTCCTGCAGGGTACTTGGCAAGTGTTTGTTGAATGAGTAAATGAGCTCCAGCAGGAACCTGAGGCTTGAGAAGCCCAAAGAAAAACCAGGGGACCGACCAGAGGCCCTTCCCAACCGGCCTCAGTTTAGGCAGCCGACTCCGGCAACTCAGTAGCAACGAGACAAACAACCCGATTTGAAAGTGGGCAAAGGACCTGAACAGACAGTTCTCCAAAGAAGACATGCAGAAGGCCAGTGAAGGTATGTGAAGAGACACCCCTCACCACTGGTCACCAGGGAAATGCAAATCAAAACCCAGACGAGATAGCCCCTCGCACCTGTCAGAGCACCTGGTATTAAAAAAAAAAAGGTGACGGGTGTCGGAGAGGATGCGGAGACAGGGGAACCCTCGTGCCCTGTTGGTGGGAGCGCACACTGGTGTTCCGCTGTGGACGACCGCGAGGTGGTTCCTCACAAAATGAAAACCAGAACCACCACGTGACCCAGCAGTCCCACTTCCAGTATCTGCATCCCCCAAACCGGAAGACAGGATCGGGACGCGAATCTGCATTCCCATGGCATGAATCACACCACCCGAGATGCAGAAACAATGTACACGTCCAGCAGATACGCAGTGAAGAAAATGGCATCTGTACCCACGATGGTTCTTCTGTCTTTAAAAAGCAGGAAATCCTACCATTTGCAGCGACGTGGACAGGCCTGGAGGACATGGTGCTTAGGCAGGTGGGCCGGTCCCAGGACAGCCGTGGCATGACTCCTCTCCCGTGAGACACCCACGGGACTCAAGCTTCTAGCCTCGGAGAATAGAATGGCAGTTGCCAGGAGCTGGGACGTGTTCATGGTTGTAAGGTTTCTGTCCCCCGAGCTGAGTAAATTCTAGAGCTCTGCTGTGCAACATCGTGTCTATAGTTGGCGAAAATGGACTGCAGGTCTAAACGTGTGCTGAGGGCCCAGAAGCCTTCTCACCGCCCACCCACAAATCCACCCCCCCCCACACAGTATAACACCAAAAGCAACTACAGTGACAAAGGGACACAGGGAAGCGTTTGGAGGAGTTGGATAGGTTTGTTACCTTGGTGGTGCTGATGGTTACACAAGCATACGCACATCCAAACTTACCAGCTCGTACACGTTAATTGTGGGCAGCTTCTTTATAACGGTCATACCTCCATAAAACTGAGAAAGAAAATAGCAGAGGCTCTCCCCACCCCGCCACCCCCAGCTGCCAGGCCTGGCCTAACCCTGACAAGGTCTGAAGCCAGCTCTGGGTGGTACTTCCTCTCACAGAGGCCTGCCAGCCAGCAGCTGGGACTAGGCTTGTCCCCAGGGGACATGCACTTCTCTGAACAATGTCGGGAAAGGAAACCAAACGCAAAGGCTCTTGGGTTTTCTGCTCATTTGCGGCTCTGGGGGAGGAGGGGAAGGCCAGAAGGGTGAGGGGCATCACGGGGCCCTGGGGGTGAGGGGCCCAGGTTCGGAAGGCCCACCACGTAACAGGTAACGTAATGAGAGGCTGTTACTTATCGAAAGCTGTGTTTTGCTCGGCTCTGCGTTACCCACTCTCTTGAATTCTTTAAACAACTTTCTAAGGTAGATTTTTTTTTTTTTGGAACAACTTGATTGAGATATGTCATATGTACACAATTCAGCCTCCTAAAACGTATAGTGCAATGGCTTCGGATCTATTCATAGCACCGTTCCAACACCTTCACAGTTTTTCAACTTTCTCATCAAAGGGGAACCGTGTACCCCTAAGTCATCACCTTTCAGTACTTACATGCCCTCAGTCCTAGGCAACCACTAGTCTACTTTCTGTCCCTATAGATTTGCCTATTCTGGTCATCCCAAAGGATGGAATGTTGGGGAAACTGGAGGTTCAGAGAGGGTGAGTGACCAGCATAAGGTCACACAGCTAAGAAAGTGGCTTGAATCTAGGTCCCCCTGTTCTTCAAGTCCACACTTTCCTGCTACACCACAGGACTCTCCTTCTTTCCAATGACAACATTAAAAACAGCTCTGACGGTTGGAGCAGGATGCCTGTCACATTTAATCCTCACCACCGCCCGGGGAGGCAGATTAGATTATTATGCCCATTTTGCAGAGAGGGAAACAGAAACACCAAGGGCCTAATGGTCCAGGGCACCATGGCGGCTAGCCAATGGAAGAGGGTTATGGGGGAAAAAAACCAAGTACATTCCGAGCACTGGCGAGGAACACAGGATAAAAATTAAGGCAATGTTGATGAAAAGACAAATTTTTTTTCAGGTTATTCCTCCTTCCCCCTTCTTTCTTTTTATATGAAAAGGAAAAGAAAGTTCACTCCACCCTTTGAGGTCACTTCCTGACCCATTTGTGAATCTGTGTGGAGTGGTTACAGCTTCACTTCTCCCTCCCTGAATGCCTGGTAATGTTTTGGATGGGCAGTGGGGCTATGAGCCCGTGGGTGCTGGCACCAGACAGACCTGCATTCAAATCCTGCCTCTAGCCCCCACTGACTTAACACCCGTGGGTCCTCCCTGTGAGGGGTCCTTTTCTTTTCTTTTTTTTCTTTGAGAGGGTGGCTTCTCCCCCTACCTACTGTGCTTTAGAAGAGAAACGTCATTTTGTATTTGGGTCCTCCCAGAAGGCAGTGGGGTGGGGAGGCGCTAATGTCCCAATTATTTTGAACAAACGAGCTGAAGTTTAGGAAAAAGAGATGAGGAACCCCAGCGATTCCTATTCATTGCAGCAGATGCCTTTAGCTGTTCACTTGAAGATAAACAACGAGGCAGAGAAGAAAAGCAAAGAAAAAAAAAACACGAAGAAGCAAACCACCATCTACTGTGACCATCATCTCAGATATTTTAGCTGCCAAGACGCTGTAGGCTTACGACTGCAGGTTAGAAGCGTGGACTACATGTTCTTCTTTTCTTGCTTGACCCCAGGGACCAGAGAAAGCTCCAGCCAGAATTAGCATCTGTTTGGACAGAGGTTAGGAGCCAAGGCTGCCAGTAGTGATCTCCAAAACTTCTGATTGCACACAGTGTCCTTTCGTCAGCAAGAGATTCAACACGCTTCCCTATAGAAGCAGATTTTGCAAGAGTAAATTGTATACATATATGGTTGCACAGAGGCATCATGCACATGGTATAAATAAAAGGTACCAAAATAAAAGTGTTAACAAGGTTGATGGAAATAAATACTAAGATGGGAGTATTTACAAAAAAAAAAAAAAAAGAGCAAAGACATTTAACCTAGAGTTAGGCATTATTTCTTGGAAATTGACCCCATCATTCCAAGTGGCTAACGTTTTAAGAAGCCTTTCAAAGATCTCTTTAGAAAACAGGGCAGTAAGGGGTCCTTGGTGCCTAGTCACCGGTACACTCCCGAGATGGGGCAGGGAAAGAAATAATCCTATGGATTTTTGAGGTTGGTGAATGTGTCCTGTGGCTTCTCTTAGAACATTTGCAGTCGGGGCAACATTCAGAGGTGCTGGGTAGGCGACCCGCAGGCTGGCTTGAATCACCGCGGAGACACCCGCGTCAAAGGTGCACGCGAAAAGTTGGAATAACATGATTTCGGGAAACACAAGAATGGAAAATAGCCGTCAACTAAGCAGCCAAGTAGGCATCTATCTCCTTCGTGTGCTTAGTTCACAAGGGGAGCCATTAAAAAAAATCTTACTGGGAAAGTGGGAGATCGGTTCCCAATTCTACCTTTCCTTACAACAAACTTTGGGGGGCAGCGCTGCTCTGATCCGCCTGACAGATGGGGAAACTGAGGCTGGGCGTACTGAAGTGGTTTGGCGCGGGTAGCAGGGGGTGGTCGGACACCAGCGCAGCCTCGGCGACGACTTCAAACTCGGGCCCGCGAACGGCGGTGTCCAGGTGACGATCAGTTTCCTTATTGCACGCCCCGCACCTGGACGCGGGAGGCGCCGCCTAAATGCTACGCGGGCGCCTGCGGGTCCAAGCTCTCCCTCGCAGGGGCCTCGCGCAGCTCGCCCCCCTCCCCGGCCCACTCCCGCGGACCGGGGGCCCGGGGTGCGCGGCGCGGCGGGCGGGGCAGGGCGGCCTCGGGGCGCCGGGGGCGGGCCGGGGCGCGCGGGGCGGCCCCCAGGAGTCACGTGGCGCCGGCCGCGGCCGAAGCAGAAGTCGCGGCGGCCGCGTTGGAGGGCGCGCGCCGCAGGGAGTGCCCGGAGCGGGGACCCGCGGCGGGGGCACGGCCAGGTGAGCGGCCCGGCTGGGCGGGAGCGCGCGCGGGCGCCCGGGGTGCGGGGGAGACCCGCGCCCGGAGCGGAGGCGCGCAGCGGGGCGCGCCGTCGGGGGCCCCCTGCCTGCTGTGCCCGGGGCCGGGCGGTGCAGGCGGGGGTCGGGGCCTGGCCTCCGGCCACTTCCTCACCGGGAGCGGCGCCATCTCGGCGCTCCGTGCGGGCGGGCGGCCCCGGCTTTGAATGGGAACCCGGAGGAGGCGGCGCCGCTCGCGGTCGGGTGGGTCGCGCTGGCGTCGGCGTTCAAGGCTCCGGTGGCCGCGGGGCCCCGCGTGGGGTCTGGCTGTGTTTCCCGGCCACGTCGGTGCCCGGGGCTCGCGGGCTGCGGGCGGCCCGGCGCGCCCCCGGCACTGCCCGGTGCGACTCAGGTGGGTGCGGGCGGGGCGATACCACGGCCGGCGCAGCCCTCACCCAGAAGAGACTGGCAGAGTGTCGGGGGATTCGCGACTCCCGCTCCCACCCCACAGTTGTGTGCATAATTATATGTGTTTGTGCGTTTTCCTGGTTATGGTTTGGAATCCCAACGAGGTCATCCCGCCCCATCGCGAAAGCATTTGAGGGAAAACGGCTCTTTTTAACAAGGGTTGGCGCCTGGAGTCTGGTGGAGAATGGGGAGGGGCTCTTCTAGCGCTCTGATCTTAAAACGGACTGAAAAAGTCTGGTGGGTTGAGGGGAGTGACGTGGCACAAGGGGACAGGTGGCCTTGTTAATCAACTTAATTTGAATGTCAGTTCCAGCTGTGTGACCCTGAGCTCGTTGAAGAACCTCTCTGTGCCTCAGTTCCTTACCCAGGATACTGGGCTACTCAAAGCTACATTGCAGGCTTTTGAGAATTGGGGCCCATCTATGAAAAGGGTGCCCTGACCAGTTCTTGACCCTCCCTGGCTAAGGGCCTTGCTTGGGGCTTGGCCATCATCCTTAGCTACAGTTTTGCAGAGAGAGGCTGATTTGGGGACCCAGGCCAGGCCCAGGCACTTAGCCTGTTGCAAAGCTGTGTGTGCCTTGTGTATACCACCAGTTCAGGGACAACACTGCCCGTTGGCTTCATGGATGCAGAAACTGCCTAATGCTGCTGCCGCCTCCCCAACCCCGTCCCCCCATCCCCACCTCTCTTCTCCCCTCCTACATGCCCCCCCCCCACCTTGAGAGTGTTACGCTTGTCTAGAAGAGGCAATGTGGGGACCCCATGAATAGCCCTTTTGCTGGGTAGAGTTGGTGAGAAATTGCAAGCAAGAAAACTTTAGAACCTTTCTTAATTTAGAAAACAGTAAAAACCCAAGAAAGAAAAGCTCATCCGTATGTTACCACTTAAATTAATAAAAAGTCAAGACCTAGTCTATCCCCTCCATTCCTCTGACAGTAACCACTTTCGCTAGATTTACACCCAGGCAGCCTTTGAAAAAACCTAATTTTATGATGCATACAGATTTGCCACTCTTTTTTCGTCTCTTTCATGAATCTTTCTGGATTCCATTGCTTGGAAATTTTCTTGCTATCAGATAGCTACTGAGCCCTCTCTAGTGTGCATGTCCCATGAGTTCTTTAAGGGACCTCCCTGCCAGTTGTGTTCTTTTCTGTTACAAATAATGCTTCTGCGAACATTTTTGTGTTTCTGCACTTAGGTGATTGCTGATCAAAGCATTTGCATGTTTCACGGTTTAACAGATGATCACAGGGTGCCCCCCTTAAAACAAAACAAAACAAACAACACTCATTCTCCTTCCTCCCTACAATGGTTGACACTGGCTGTTCCTCCAGCAAAAATCTGCTGCAGGGTGGGGGGAGATGCAGCAGTCCCCACCTTCCTTTGAGCTGCTGGGGAGTCAGCTACCGCTCCGCGATGGGACTGTGCAGAGTTTAACAGAGGATTGTTCTGTGGGATTTCATATATAACCCTGTATGGGCCTAACATACACCAAGGAGGAGAAAACTTCCCTGCTTCCTGGTTCTGGGTCCTGGTAGCCCAGAAGTTTATTTCAAAAAAGAACATGACAAGTAGAAATGGCAAAACCTCTTATTAAATCTCAGAAACCATAAGTCATTTTGCAAAGTTAGCCAAGGAGGATGAGAAACAGGACCAAAAAAAAAAAAGGATTTCAAGGCCCTTTTTTTCGTTCTTTTCTCCCTTCCTCCCTCCCTGTCTTTCTCCCTTTCTTTCCTTCCTTCCTTCCTTCCTTCCTTCCTCTTTCTCTCTTTCAGCAAAAGCAAAATGGAAATTGCCTATGATGGCTAGTGCCCTCCCTTGGGGAGAAGGCCTTGGACACTTCCTTGCCTTAGTTGCTGAAGCATCAGACTCTGGAAGCCTGAGTCAGGAGCTGGCTGGATTTTGTTGGTTGATTGTGAGGATCTTGTGGCCATGAGGACCTCTTTCTGGTTCTTGGCGAGAGGCAACAGGAGAGACTTGATGTTGATAGTTGGGCCAATCCACTGGGCTTCTGAGTGGAAGTAACCGGAATCTTGAGGAAGGTTATATCCAAGGCCTTCCCAGGGCCAGAGTCAGAAAGAACTGAGGGTCCCCGTGCCTCCGGGCAGGCAAGTTTAATCGGAGTGGAGGTGTTGTGAGAGGGTATATGCCCCCTGTTTATGGCCTGCTGTGTGTTGGCCTGGAGACCGAGGAGGGAACTCCAGGGGCACATGACTGGGGAGTGGTCAGCCCAGTGGAGAGCTGCAGAGCTGGGAACAGGTGCAGATCCTCCTCCTGCCGCTTTCCAGCTGCGTGACCTTAGACAAGGCCTTCACACTCTCTTGAGAGGGGTGGGAGGGCCAAACTAGTTACTTTCGGGCCAGATTCTGCTGCAGAATTCTGAGTTCCAGAAGGCAGATGCGAAATGAGTGGGGACATGGGATTCAGAGCAGCGTTCTCCTCCCAGTGCTGCCAGGTTCTTGTGTGACCTCGATACGTAATTTCCCCTTTCAGGACTTGGGTTTTCACCTCTGATCATTCTCATTGAGTCTAATGAGATAAACCAGGCCCAGCAGGTGCAGGCCTCCTGGGGAAAGCCGGTAAACAGCTGGTTCACCAGGATGAGACTGGTCACGAGCACCTTGTTCACGGGCTTGACTGGACGACGGGGCGATGAGGCAGGAGGCTCACGTCCGAGTCTGTGGCCCAGCCTGTGAGGCTTGCAGCCTGCTGGGCCTTTGCTTAAGCCTGTTCCTCTGATGAGAACACTGTTCTCTCCTTCCTCACCTTTTAAAAGGATTGGATTCAGATACCCTCTCCTCCCAGAAGCTTCCTCCGACCTAAGTAGGAGTTGAGCTGACAGGTGTGATTCCAAGTGGGGAGAGAGCAGGTGGAACACATGGTTTATCTCCAGCTGCCAGATAGCTGCGGAAGGTGCCTTTGGCGATAGGCATGAGCTGGAGGGAGGAGGGGACAAAGGGCAAGGCCTGGGCCTCTCCCCACTCTCTCATTTGGATGCCAGTCCCCAGCTCAGTTCCTGGCACAGAGGGAACACTCATCGTATTGAACAACGGCTGGATGACTATTACCTGAGGCCCTGCCAAAGGCTGGGACTGAACATATGTTGTAGCTTTCAGTCTTTTCAGTGCCCCCCTTGAGACTGGTATTATCCCCATTTTGCAGATGAGGGAACTGAGGCCCTCATTATGAGCAGCTTGGCAGGAGGCTTTCCAAAGGCAGATCCAGAGGGAAGGTGTGCATGACCTTGGCTGAACACCTGCCTCTCTACAGAGTAACGCTGCGGCTCCTAATCCTGTGGGATTTGTTGGGGGTGGGGGGAGATAAGATGCAGGGAACAACTGATGGCAGTAGTAGCAATAGCTAAATCTGGGGATCCCTGACTTTGTATCACTGTTTTAAGGCCCCCAAGATATACTATCCAGTTTAATCCTTCCAAGAACCTTGGAGGTCTATCTTCCCCTTTCCAAGGAAATAAGGCTCAGGAGGGGGAGGGTCTAGAAGGTCTTCCCTTGGGCTCCCCTCTGCAGAGTGGGGGGTTCCAGAGCCAGTGCTCGGGCCACGACGCAGCAAACTGGTCAGAGGGGTTGACGGGATTTCATCTTGTTCTAAAGGTGCCCTCCATCTAGGTCCTGATCTGCACTGGCTGCAGGGGCTGGGGCAGAAGCAGGAGACCAGCTGGGTGATGAGAACAGTCCAGGTGTGAGATTCGGGGAGGAGCCCGGGAGCGGGGAAGATGGGTTGCATTTGCTGATGGTTTGGATGTGGGTGTGAGTATGGCCAGACAGGGATGGCTGCAGGATTTGGGGTCTGGCGTCTCTCTGCGTGCCTGAGTGGTGCTCCAGAATGCCTATTGCATGCTGAGCAGAATGCGGGGTGCCCCTCGCCATCCCTTATAGAAGGGATGCAGCTGAGACTTGTGGAGGTCACGCAGCCTGTCTAGGGCCACACACCAGACCTCGAACCTGGGGCTGCCGGGCTCTGACGTTTTCTCTCCTTTTGGCTCCGTTTCCATGCAGAGGTCTTCACAGACACGTTCTGATGTGGCTTAATATTATTTTTTTCTGTTCCCAACTTCACTTAGGAAGTCAGGGGATGCTGAGGAGAGTCTAGACAGAACAGAAAAGGATGCTGGGGTGGGGGTGTGGGGGGACTGGGGCCCGACTGGGCTGCTTTGGCATTCAAATCTACAGCGTGGAAGCGTGTAGGACGGTAGGGGTCACTGCCAGGCTGGGGTGATTTGGTTATTCAAAGTCAGGATAACAGTCGATCACTGAGGCCAGGGGGACTCCTCCCCCCACCTCCACTTCTATTTAAACCTCTGTGTCCTAGATGGGCAGTCTGGGCGGTCCACGATTCCCCACCACCAGAACCTCCTTCTAAAACACATGCTGATGGGCACGAGACAGGATTTCGGCTGTTAACTCGTCCCCCCGACCCAGTTAACAAAAACCAACTTACTCCTTTATTCTGCCCTTCCAGCATCCTCTTCCCTCACTCCTCCCACCCCCTCTTCTGCCGACAATGACTGCCCCGGCCAACGTGGACACCCTCCCCGAACACGAGAAGAGTCAGATCAAGAGAGCACTGGAGCTGGGCACAGTGATGACAGTGTTCAGCTTCCGCAAGTCCACCCCGGAGCGGAGGACCGTCCAAGTCATCATGGAGACCCGCCAGGTGGCCTGGAGCAAGACCGCCGACAAGATCGAGGGTTTCCGTGAGTCACCCTGGAGCCCCGGCCCGTGCACCTGTCCCCCCACCCCCACCCCGCCGTCTGCTCATGCTGACTCCATACCTTCTCTCCTGCTTCTGGAAATGCACGTGTGGCCATTCTGTCTGGGTCTCCTCCGCAGGGGTTTAGAGCAGGTCGGGGAAGTTCAGCCAGAAATGCCCTGGTGAAGCGACAGAGGCTTGCGTGGGCCAGCTTGGAAGTGACATTGCAGTGGCTCACCTGGGCTGGCAGGACTATGCACCCTGCGGACGGCCCTGCGGATCCTTTAGTTTCTGCTGCTGGTCACGCGCTCTGCCCTCCTCCTGGCCCAGGGACCGGGCTGCAGAAACTCCACGTGCCTGTTTGGTTTTACCAAGAACCACAGAACCAGGGGCCTTCGCTCTGGGTGGACAGAGCGCATCACTGAGGGTTCTGTAGCTTTTAAATGAAGTTCTGGTCCTGGGGGCGGGGTCTTCTGTCCCCACCCGCCTTAGATTGGGCAATTCGCTCAGTTCCTAAAGTTTCTAAGACTGTTTTTTAACAAACGGAGTAAGGAGGCTTAAGCAATTTTCAGTTGCAGACTTGCTTTAATTTGCCTTTTCTTTTAAATGGACTCCTTCTTTAAAATGTCAGTGCAATTGAAAAATTAAAATATACACTGGGGAGAAGAAATCAAAGAATTCATTAATACAGATCTCTCCTCCACAGCCCCACCCTGTGCCCCAGGGTGAGCTCATTACCAAGCTCTTCTGTCTTCCAGAGTATTGTGTGCTTGGGTCCTATGCAGGTTGTCTTTTTTGGGGGGCAACAAAAAAAAAAGGCAGGATGGGTCCCTACTACTTAAACTTCTGCACCTTGGTTTCTTTTTCTAATGATTATTTGGAGATGGGTTCTGATCCACACATGAGTCTACCTGATTCTTTTGTGGCCACATTGCGTCTGACTGCTCCTAAGGGTCTGAGCCCCTGGAGAAGGACATGGGGTTTATTTCTGGTCCTTTGCTGTTAGCTGCTGCCTCCATGCTTGCATTCTTCCTTTTTTTTTTTTTTTTTTTTTTTATAATCGTGCTTTTGAGATAGAATTCACATACCACACAATTCAGCCACTGAAAACGATCAATTCAGTGGGTTTTAGTATATTCACAGGTCTGTGCAATCAACCACCTCCATCAATTTTAGGACCTTTTCATCACCTCAGAAAGAAACCCTGCCCCTGGCGGCCCTCACCCGCCTCCCCTGTCCTAAGCAACCTTGAGTCCACTTTCTGTCTCTGTAGAACGCCTTGTTCTGGACATTTCCTACAAATGGAATTCTGTAATACGAGGCTTTTAGTGTCTGGCATCACTCCCTTGGCGTGACGTTCCCAGGGTCCATCCACGCCGGGGTGCGTGTCGGTACGTCATTCCTCTGTGCGGTTGAGCCCTACCCCATCGTGTGGATTTCCCGCCCCCCCGCCCCGATGGACATTTGGGTTGCTGCTACTTTCTGGCAACCGTGAATCCTGTGGCTGTGAGCGTTCGTGTGTAAGTCTTCGTGTGGGTGTATGTTTTCATTTCTCTTGGGCATATGCCTGGGAGTGTAACTGCTGGGTCATATGGTAACTATGTTTAACTATTTTAGGAACTGCCAGACTGTTTCCAAGGGGGTTACAGCATTTGGCATTCCCACCAGCCGTGTGTGGGGGTCATTCTCTCATGCTTTTATTCTTCTGACCTGGGCACCCCTGAAGGACAGTTTCCTATAAGTGTTATTTCTGAGTCAAAGGGCAGTTTGGCAGCACCCCCCCCTCCCCCCAGCGCCCATGAGGTCCCTGTTCCCAAGCTTGAAGCCATGCTGCCGTGGATTCTGAACTTGGGCATTCAAAGGTGGACTCTGCTAGCTTGGCGCGTCGTTCTCCATTCGATTTCTTGTCATGAGTCCTATGAAACAGCTTTCCAAAAGGCTTCTCCTGGCTTTGGAGCCAAACAGGTCTCAGGTGGCATAGAGCCAAAAACCCCGCTTTGAAAATGCCCATGTGAGCGAGCATCCAACTTTCCTCCCAATTTTGCTTGCATTTGGCTGCACTTGACCTCCCAAGTGGCCCGGAGCCCTGTTGGAGCTGGGGTGGGGGTGGGGGCCTGCAGGGAAAGTGCAGGGGTACCATGCTGAAAGGGGGCAGTGGGTCCCAAGCTTGACTGACAATCAGAAATGCCTGGAGGGCTTTTAAAAGCACAAGCTACTGGAACCTTCTCCTGAAGCTCATTCTAAGGGGCATGAGGTGGGATTTTGGCTCCTGAAATCCATGTCCTGTAGCTCTCCCCCTTCAGTTAAATAAATGCAATTCTGCCCTCTCCCTGGAGAGTTTGAGGATGACGGTCATTCACCAGGTAGTTTGGGACTCAGTGTTTTAATCCGCTCCCCAGTGGTCCTGGTAATCAGCTGGGTTTAGTGTATATTGCTGCTGAGACGTCCCCCCGTCCTGCCGTCCGTCCTTCCGTCACGGAGTGTGGGCTCTGCCGGGCACTGTCCTAGGTACTGAAGACGTGGAAGCAATTAGCTTCAGATCCTCGTGGAGCCGGCTTTGTTGCATGAGGCGCAAGCAGCATGGGGTTTGACTTGGAGCACTGTTTGAGGAGCACGGCTGTGTGGCCGTGGGCGAGCCCCATCTGCTTTCCGAGATTCAATCTAGAAAGGGAATGCTACTTAAGACTGGGAATGAACAGATGAGTTAATAATATGTCAGCTGGGTTCAAGATGGTGTGTGGCACGGGATCGGCATTCACGCCGTGGGCAGCTCTGCCGTATGTTTGCCATTCTTGTTGCTAACGACTGGTGTCCAGCTTGTCTGGGGGTGGCAAAGTCTTGCTCATGTGTTTGGACTTTTTCTGGAGGGCAGCAGGGGTCCACCGAAGGGTTTGCAGAAGAGGGATGACGCGATCCCATTAGCATTTTGAAACGTGCTCCGGCAGTCCTGTGTGGGATGGCTGTGTTCTTGGTAAAGAGACTGAGAAAGCCAGTTCTGGGGGAAAGAGCTTAGTAACCGTGCTGCCTGCCCACTCAGAGAGCAAGTCTCCAGGTCCTCGATGTGGCCTCTCAGGGCCGAGTTTCCAGCCCGCTGTTGTAAGGGTGAGCTCCCGGGGGGACCCAGGCTGCAGTGTTCTTTCAGGGCTCCTAGTTAGCGGGACCATGCAGGTTACTGGGATGCCTGCTATCTAGCGTGAGGGAGCATGGGCAGGTGGCTTCGGAGTCCTTGGCAGATGGTATGTGACTTGTGGACAGGTATCCCACAACTCCCCCCCCCCCCCGCCCTGCCACCCATGCAGACCAGGGTCTCAGTAGACACGCATGGGTCCTGCTGTCTAAAGCAGGGAGTGGTTCTCCCCAGGGCAATCTTCCCCTCCCCGACCTGCAATGCCCCGCCACAACTGGGAGCCTGTAGCAATGCCTGGAGATATTTTTAGTTGTCCTCATTGGGGATGGGGCGTATGCTCCTGGCATCGCATAGATCCAGGCCACGGATGTTTCTAAACCTCTTATGATGCACGGGACAGCCCGCACCACAAATCATAATCCGGTACCGACAGTCTGTGGGGCCAAGGTAGAGAAACGCTGATTTCAGGTGACGTGTTGCTTTGCTTGGAGCCATCAAGTGTCCATGGGTATAACGGTCTGTCTGGACCCTGCTGTGGAGAGGCACTTACACGCGTTCAGCCCGTACTGGCTGTCCTGTCTGGAGCTGGACCGCGGGAGGAGGAAGTGTGGGGCCCCTGCCCCAGTGGGGAACGGACTCCGCAGCCAGCAGTGGGGGGATCGTGTGGCGAGGACCACAGTGAGGGTCTGGCCTGTAGCGTGTGAGGAAGGGTGGCTCTTACCCACCTGGGTGTGAGGGACATGGTAGGCAATAGGGGGAGGTCTTCTCATGGAGGAGCTTCTCGTTGGGGGAGGCGAGGGAGGGGCTGCCAGGTGCCTGCAGGCTGCCTGTCCTGACATGGGGTCCACAGGTGCCCCTGACCGTGAGCGAGGAGGCTTGTGCGTCAGAGATTAGGGCAGGGCCCCTCTGGGCAAGTTGACTCTTTGTGGCCTAGACTGAGGCCATTTGGTGGGATTCAACTGCTGTGTCCCTTGGTCTGGAAGGTTCCAGAATCTTCACTCCCACATCTGGTGCCCTGGTGGCCATGGCTGACTGAGTGTCTCCTGCCTCTAGCTAGTCCCAGAGTAGTCGGAGTTAAGATGGCACTTGGCATCCCCCCCGGAGGGTGTGTTCCAAGAGTCCTAGGCGGAAGCTGCAGGGCTTCTTAGGGCTTAGCCGTAAGTCCCAGCACATCCTTTGTACCAGCTCAGGTCATCGAGGACAACTTGGGCTCAAGAAATGGGGAATCTCCTCTTGGAGGAGGAGAGGCCTGCATGTCCAGGGTGGGAAGGAGCTGGTAGTCCCTGGCCACCATGAGGCACCTAGACTCCGGATCCAGACTTGTAGCTCAAGAGTGTGTGCTCTGGGGTGCCCTGTGCCTCAGTTTCCCTCTCTGTCAAAGTGAGATGATAGCTCCTATCGAGTATGAATTAGATGAATTTTAGGATAGGCAAGAGTTCAGTGGGTTTTATGTACTTTTTTTTTTTTTTAAATATGTGGGAGGTACTGTGTAACTGGAATGTAACACAATAAAAGAAAAAAAGAAAAATACTGGTGGGGCATCCCAAGGCCTGGCTTGTAATGAATACTGTGGATCTGGAACCACTGGCCTTGGCTGTCCGTCTTCCTCTTGCTTTGTACAGGGAATGATAAGATGGTGACTGGGATTCCTTCCAGCCCTGGCCTCCTGGAGAGCCCCTGAATATAGGAAGGGAGTTAGCTCATGGGACAGCTGGGAAATGCTGTGTGTGTGGTTTTTCTTTCCTTCTGGGGGCACCAGCTGAGTCTCCTGAAGAAAAGAGCCCCCTTGGGTTAAACCTTCAGGGTCTTCCTGCATCTTCTGCATTTGGGAGGCCTGGAATGTGTCTCTGGAACTGATGAGACTCCCCCTGTTTGTGGAGTCCAAATAGGGCTAGTGCAGCCATGAACTTCTTTGAGGGAGCGGACCGCGGCCGTCTGACTGAATGGGCTGTTTCCTAAAGCTTTCACTTGTGCTTGTGCATGTTTTCTCCATCTGCTTATTTTTGGCAAGTTGTGGCTGCCCATGAATTGATGGGTTCTCAGAAATAGGAGCTGTCCCAGTGCCCTGGTGTGGGGTTCTTGGCTTGCCCCCCCCCCCCCCAGGATGATGCTGGCGTGCCTGATGACGAGAGCCGCCTCTGACGAGTGCTGTCTGCGTACCGGTCCCGTGTGGAAGCGTGTCCTGTACACCAGCCCATCAGCTCCTCACAGCAACCCCAGGACCCAGGCATCCTCCCCGAGCTATTTACGAGGACACAGAGTCCTGGGGATCTAGGAGCTTCGCCCAAGGCCACACAGCCGCAAAAGGGCAGAACTACACCTTGTGCTCGTCCTGTCTGCCTTCAGAGTCCCGAATCTTCTTCCTGCTGTGTTTCTTTGTCCTCCTGGGGCTCTCGGCTGGTGCAGTTCTGTGCATGATAGAAAAGGACTCTGCTTGGGACCCAGGAACAGCAGCTCTGCTCAGACTTCGTTGTTGACAACAGTGGCAGTGGGGAGTGTCCCTTCCTCCTGTGTGCAGAGGACACGCTCTGCGGGGTGCTGGAGATGCCAGGAGGAAGGAGGCTCTCCACGCGCCCAGGGGAGCAGGGGGACAGGCGCGCCAGGAAACCGCATGGCGTGGACGAGTGCTGACAGCCAGGGCCAGTGAAGGGGTGGTGGTTGCTGTTTTTCGGCTAGTTCTGAAATCCCGCCTGGGCTTCATAGCCATTAAAAAAAAAAAAAAAGAATATTTTTGAAAGTTATCTTTTCAAAATGTTTTCAAAACATTGGAGAAGTGGCTGTTTTTCCACTGGTGTGCTCCATCTAAGAAGAAACCCACATTCTTTCAGTCAAACATCCCATCAGAGAGAAGACTCAGCCAATGTCTTCCGTGTCTGTAAACCGATTTATTGGTTGATTTAGATGTGCAGTACCGGTCCACCATAGCACAGACTCTAGATCCCAGTGCCTGGGGTCTGATCCCAACCCTGCCCCTTATCTGGGGTGTGATCTGGGGCCACTTGTCATTTCTTTGTTTCCTCATTTCCACGCCTGTAAAAGGATTAATGGAGGAGCCAACTGCATGAGACCTTGGGGAGCATTAAATGAGTCCATGGGAAATGCTTTCAACATTGCTGAGCACAGTGGAGACAGATGCTCAGGTCTTAGCTGCTCTTGTCATCCTTGTCACGGTCACTGTCACTGTCCTAACCAAACATGAAGGCAAATGGTACTGTAGAAAGGATGAGCTGAAAATCAGAACTCCCATCTACATAGTGATTTTCCTTCCTGACCCTCTCTGGAGTATATATATTCTCCATGATAGAGATTGCTGGTGTAAAAAATAGAATTGACCTTTTTTATTCTTTTTTTTTAAGACTTTATTTATTTATTTATGAGAGCATGCACGGGGTGGGGAGGGGAGAAGCAGAGGGAGAGGGACAAGCAGACTCCATGTTGAGTGCGGAGCCTGATGGAGGGCTCGATCTCACAGCACTGACATCATGACCTGAGCTGAAATCAAGAGTTGCGCACCTCACTGACGGAACCACCCGGGAACCCCGACCTTTTTATTCTTGGTATTGACTCAGACCTGCTTGTACGCTGGATAGGTAAGGAATTATTTCTGTGGTTGTTCAAGGGCTTTCTGTCCTGGATAATGATCACTTGACATTCTTAGAATTTGTCCCTTTGTTGATTTAGGAAATACTCAGAGAGGACTGAGTGAGTGTTGTTGTCACTTGCTGTTGTGTGTCACACTTGCTGTTGGGGGTGAAGTGGTGAACAGGGCAGTGGAGATCCATAAAGGAGCCTGGAGTGCCTGTAGTTTTATGGGGAAGAAAAAGCCAAACTAATCATTCGATCATTTTGGATCGTGATGGATGCTAGGAAGGAAAGAAACCGGGTGCTGCGACAGAGCGAGCCGTGAAGAACACTGTGTTGGTACGGCTGGTCTCCGAGAAGCCTCTCAGTGGGGGTGACATTTGAGCTGAGACTTAGTGGGTGAGAAGGAGAGAGCCACGGGAAGCTCTGTGGGGAGAGCATTCCAGGCAGAAGGCGTGGCAGCCAAGCTTCTCCGGGAGTCAGGGACAAAGTGCAGTGACCAAAGATTTCTTCATACAGTACAAGTTAATCACCCAAGTCATGAAACAGTGGGTGGGATTGAGGGGTGGGGCTCGCTGCCTGGCACCATCACTATCCCCTAAGACCCCTGAGACCACCTTAGGAGCCTCCGTGTCCAGCCAGCGTGTAGGGGAAGAGGGAGAGGGAAGATGCCTTAAAGGGTTTTATGGGCCAGGCCTGCAAACTGGATGGTGCCCGACTTCCATTGACAAGAACTTGGCATGTGACCAGCTGCAAAGGATGCTGGGAAATGTGGCCAACCTCGTGTGCCATTCAGAATGGGAAGTGGGTTTGGTGGGCATTTTCCAGACTCTTCCATGGCCCCAACTTGTGGAGAGAGCAGAGGGGGCTGTAGGAACCCCACTGATGGCTGGAGGATAGAATGATGACTGGAGCTTCGTTGGCAGGGGTTAGTTCTTGTAAGAATCCAAGAAAATGAACAGCTTCACCCTGTAAGTGGCCCTAGTGGGAAGGCGGAGGTGGTGGCGCTGAGGACTTACCATCCTGCCTGCGACAAGAACGGTGGCTTCTCTCCATGGACTGGGCTCCCTTACTTGTCCTAGCAGCCGTGGCTAGATCCTCCCCAGCAAAGCCTTTCTCTAGCCTGACTGTCCTGCACAGGCCCCCTCCAGGAAGCCTGAGGTGTCCCCACTCCCCAGGGATGGGCTCCTGAGAGAGGTCTGTGATTGGCCGGGCCTTTTTGAGCCAGGGCACGGGGATTGGCCAGTTTGAGACCGGTGTCCTCTCTTGGGAGTGGGCAGGGAAGGTGACCTCTCCTGTTGGAGAGTTCGGTCTGGCTGCCTCAGGGTTTATGGGCAGGGGTGGGTCCCTGCCATGGGTTGAATTGTGACCTCCCCCCAGATGCATACATCGAAGCCCTAACCCCTTGTGACCTCATTTAGAAACAAGATATTTGCTGATGTATTCCTTAAGGTCATGCTGGCGTCGGCTGGACCCCTGGTCCAGTATGACCGTGTCCTTAAAAGGGAGAGACACACCACAGGGACAGAAGGCCCAGTGACGAGGGACACAGGAGTGGGAGCGGGCATCTACAAGCTGAGGCATACCACGGGTGGTCGGCAGTGCCAGAAGGTCGGGGGGAGGCACGGGACCGATTGTCCCTCTTAGCCCTCAGCAGGAACCACCCCTGCCAACCACCTGACCTTGGGCTTCCAGCCTCCAGGGTTGTGAGACAATAAACTTCCATTGTTGAAGCTACCCTGTCTGTGGTATTTTGTTATGGCGGTCCTAGCAGACTAAGACACTCCCCTTTAAAAGGGGCCCAAGAGGCGGTGTGGGGAGTGTGACCAGATGTGTCCATCTGGCTGCAGATAGGACGGGCAAGTTGGAGTTGGTTGTAAAGCAATTTAGGAGCCCTTGCTTTATTTCACGCGTCCTCTTACTTCCCAGCTCCGCTGGTCTTGACCTGGGCCACGAGGACTGGCTAACCGTGTAGACTGTGGGGCCAGCCTGCGTAGGTTTGAATCCTGACTCTCTAGCTCTTTAGCTGTGTGACCTTGGGCACGAGACTTCCCTCTCTGTGCCTCCGTTTGCTCATCTGTGAAATGGGAAGGAGGTGGTGCCTGCGGGCCAGAGCTGTCAGGAGGCTCGCGTGCGCTCCTGTGGATCTAACCCTTCGGCACCTGGGAAGCTGTCCGCGAGGCTTGCTCTCGGGGCTTACACTTCTTTCCTGCCTCTGGGAAGTACAGCCCCTGAATTCTCTCCTCCAAGCAATCAAGCCTCCCGCTTTGAAGGGCCCCGTGCACATCGAGTGAGTTGGTTGGTCCGCTCTGGTGCTCGCACATCTCTCTCAGATGTCTTGGGAGGGAGCTGTTAAAAGCGACCCCTCCACGAATCCTTTCGGAAGATTGCCTTCCTCCCCCAGAGGATCTTAGAGATGAGCTTGCATTTTCCCATATCAGGGTGGCAGAGGGACCTGGCTTGTGTTGTCTTGGAAGAGGCAGACGTGCCGTGCAGGTTGGAGTGGGAGCCAGAAATCCTGGTGTCGGCTTTTCCTGCCCTCTGGGAGGGCATGACTTGGAGCCAGGCCCTCGGTGGTCCGTCTTCTCCCCAGACTGTGAGCTCTGGGCCGTAGGCACCTTGTCTGTCTTGCTGACCAGCGAGCAGCCCCCAGCGCCCCGCCGGCGCCTGGCCCACAGTGGGTGCCGCACAGGTGCGTGTCCAGCAGACGAATCCGGGAAAGGAGCTAGATGCCCCTCTCGGCCCCTGCCTACCTTTTTCTCCCCAGAGACGAGAGGATCTGGGGTTAAGATAGGGCATCCCTATGGCAACTTCCCTTTTATAGCCACACACACAGGGGTTCCGGTCTCAGCCCTGTGCTTACGGGCCGCATGACCCTCAGCGGTTCATGCCTCTCTGTGCCTCAGTTTTCTCATGCGAGAGATGGGATGATGGCAGAGCCTCCCAGCGGGATCCTTGGGAAGATCAGATTCGTAAATGTACGTAACGTGACTGGTGTGAACCTGATGGCTTATGATTGCCTGCATGGGTGTGTTCTGGAAATGTTTGCAGGGCTGTGTGTGCATGTGTGTGCACGTGTGTGGCCCATCCATAGCGGCCACCACCTCCTCTGTCTTGTGCACACAGGGGGTCTTTTTAGGGTTCAGGGCCCCTGGGTTCCAGCCTTGGGTGGGCCGGCAGCTCCTCCCCTGGCCTTTCTCCTTAGAGGCTGGGGAGGCCCGGCCTCGGGGAGCAGGAGTATCAACAGGCCAGTGGTGATGTTTTGGAAATAGAATTGGAGACGTTGCCAGTTTAGAGCAGGGGGGCCTCTGTCGGTCTCCCAGCACAGCTGCAGGAAGCTTTCACCTGCCCCAAGCTGCGCTGGTGGCCCAGGGTGGGCGTGGGCTGCAGGGCGAAATGTGAGGGATTCTGTTCCGAGGAGAGGAAGAGGAACGTGGAGACCAGCCGAGTTAGTGTCTGCACAGCATGACCCACACGGGGCGAGGAGACCCTGCGGAGCCCGTGGTCGGGGCTGGGATGGGATGCCCTTCTCCGGACTGGGGTCTGCGGGATGTCATAGGCAGGGGTCCCCTCCCCATCATGCCCGCCCAATCCCGGCCGCTCCCGGCCTGCTGCCGGCCGCTGCCCTTGGGCCTGGGGCCTGGCTGGAGGAGGACCCGAGTTCCTAGAGGGCTGAGAAGGGCCCATGCTGGGGTGACTGAGTGGGAATGTTACACCAGTTTCCTGCTGGAGACGGCTCTGAGCTGAGCTCCTCTGACCGCCTTGAGCTTGGCCTGATGAAAATAGCTCCGATTTTGTGCTCCTCGGAGAACTAACATGTCTTCACGAGCAGAAACCTCTTTAACAACAACTGGGGGAGGGTCACAGCCCCTTCCCCCTGACCCAGAGGCATGTGTGTGAACACTTGGTCTACAGCCTTCTGTTTGTTTGTTTTTTTTTTTTTTTTTTGCAAGACCTTTATAAAAGACAATCCTTTTACAATATTCTGGTGTTGTGCCTTTTCTGTTTCGGGCTGTATTGTGTCTACTTCTTACTGTAAGCTGTTGTCTTAAGGCCTAACGGCCTGGGTTCGAATCGCGGCACTGCCACTTAAAATGTTGGGGACCTGGACAAGTGGGTTCGCTTCTCATGGTACCAGTCTGAAAAGCGGGGTCATAGCTGTGCCTCCCTTAAGGGCTTCTCGCGGAGATGAAGTGAGCCAGTTGCGTCGCACACTTCGAGATAAGGCCTCACGAGTATCCCAGAGCCCCCAGAAAGAGTCCACTGCTGTTGCTGCCGCTAGCATGGCAGTGATGACGGAGACAGCGATTTCTGTGCACGCTGGGGGTAGAACAGGACCCCCCCGCCCCACCCCAGGACGTCCCCCTCCTAATCTCCAGGATCTGTGACTCTGTTACCCCGTAGGGCAAAGCGCTCTCTACAGATGTGATGAAGTTAAGAATCTTGAGCTGCAAAGATTATTCTGGGTTAGCTGGGTGGGCCCAGGGTAATCACAGTGGTTCCCTAAGTGCAAGACAGAGGGAGGAGGCTCAGATGGGAAGAGAGGAGGTGATGATAGAGCGGAGGTCAGGGAGGTCAGCTTAGTCGCTTTGAAGGTGGAAGGGGTCCATGAACCAGCCACGGGCCGCCCCCAGAAGCCGGAAGAGGCACCGGAACAGATTCCCGCATAGCGCCCTCCCGACACCTTGATTCTGGCCCCAGGAGACCCATCCCTGGCTTCCGGCCTGCGCAAGTGTGGGATCGTGAATGTGTGTCGTCCCCGGTCACCGAGTCTGTGGTGACGTGTTACAGCAGCCATAGGACAGGAATGCACCCTTCTCTCCAACTTAGACAAATCATACTGGCTTTGGGCCTTTGTTTTGAAGGATAAGATATCATGGGTGGAGCTAAACATACTGCTTCCTCGCTGGGGAAACCAGGTCATAGCTTTGGTAGTTATTCCCAGGCATATTTTTTACATTAAAAAAAAAAACCCTTAATCTTTAATTAGCCTATGATCTGTTCCTTGTGAGGCGCCATGCTGACACCAGCGGCTTTAAGTGCCCTTAGGTTTCACTCAGGGAGTGTCCCCCGATAGGACACCTGTCCTTTCAGGTGATGTTTATTTTGGTTTCCTGTAGAGGAAATCTTTCCAAGTACACGCCTTCTGTTTTGTTTTAAATGGCTACAACCTTTCCACCTTATCTTTTTATTTTTATTTGTTTAGTCAATTTTCTATTTTTGGATAGCACAAAGCTTACTCTTTGGCTATGTCAGACCCTGATTCTGGGAATGTTCTTAGTGCTAACCCTTAGGTGCACCCCCGGTCATCTCCGAGGCTAAATGTCAAGAAGCGTTGGTGGAAGGGAAGGCTGCGTCCTGGGCTCGGGGCACAGTGTTCGGTGGTCCCCAGGGAGGCCGCACTGACGGGCAGGCACTCCCGCCACCCTTGCTAGCGTCTGGGTGTCTGTGAGCTTTTACAGATGGGACATTCGTAGGCAAGGGCGGGTCTCGCGAGCATCATGCTTCCTTCTCCTGTTTGGGCATTTGTTCGGTCCAGGGCTGTGGAAGCAGCAGCTCGAAGCCCACCATGGCTGAAGTCCGTGCATCTCACCACAGCATCCACGGGACCACTTGGGATGGTGGAAGGGAGACCTAGCAGCCCATCCCGTGTGCTGAGGCTGCCGACAGGCCCTCGTTGAACCCACATGGCAACCCCGTGATGTTGGTAGTTTCCTCACTTTTTTTTTTTTTTTTAAGATTTTATTTATTTATATGACCGAAACAGCGAGAGGGAACAAAGCAGGGGGAGTGGGAGAGGGAGAAGCAGACTCCCCACTGAGCTGGGAGCCTGGTGCGGGGCTTGATCTCAGGATCCTGGGATCATGACCCAAGCAGAAGGCAGATGCTTAGCAACTGAGCCACCCAGGTGCCCCTTTTCCTCAACTTCTTGACGGGAAATTGAATGTGGAGGGAAATCGAGTCATTTCTGAGATTGGCAGCAAGGGTGTGGTTCAGTTACTCTGATCGCTCCGCTCCTGTAAGTGTGAGGCAGTCTTCTGGGGCGAGCTGGATGTCCTGCTCCCTTCTTGAGAAGAAGGCTTGGAAGGACCTTCCATTTTAGAATTGGTTCCAAACACACGTAACTGTAGAGAGTTGCCAGCCAGAGCTGGGTCTGCCGGGAAGAGGCTGAGTTCTGATTCCCTGAGGCAGATGGCGTCTGGTCCGTCTCTACTTCTTTTTTTTTTTTTTTATTAATTTATTTATTTGTCAGAGAGAGAGGGAGAGAGAGCGAGCGAGCACAGGCAGAGTGGCAGGCAGAGGCAGAGGGAGAAGCAGGCTCCCCGTCGAGCAAGGAGCCCGATGTGGGACTCGATCCCAGGATGCTGGGATCATGACCTGAGCTGAAGGCAGCCGCTCAACCAACTGAGCCACCCAGGCGTCCCCCGTCTCTACTTCTAACATCAGGGGCTCCCCGTGGGCGCTCAGTAAATGTGTGCCATTGAGCTACTACTTCTCTCTCTCTCTCTCTCTCTTTTTTTTTTTTTTTAAAGGAGGAGTCTACTTTGTGTTGGTATAGATTTGCCTTCTCTGGACATTTCCTAGAAATCATAACGGGTTGCTTTTTCATCTGTCATGGATAACGCAGCTGTGAGCCTCTGTGGACAGATTCCTGTGGGAACAGGTTTTCATTCTTGGAGTGTAGACCTAAAAGTGGACTCGGTGGGTCGCTGGTAGCTCTGTGTTGGCTTGTTTGAGGAGCGGCTGTGCTGTCCTCCATGGTGCTGCCCCGTTTGACATCCCCACAGCAGCATGGGAGCATTTGTCCTAGGCTTTGCCAACACTTGGTATTGTCTGTGTTTGGTGAAACCATCTTAGGGAGTTGAAGTCCCAGCTCTTTGTGTTTCCGAGTTGCATTTCCATGAGGGCTCCTTGTTCTCTGTTAAAGGGAGCACCTCCTTTGGTTGATGCAGTATTTTCCCATCGCGCACTCTCTGTGGCGGTGACTGTACGGGGCCAGCGGTGCCACCGGCGTGCTCACCTCGGGGGCGAGCTTAATGAGGAGAACATGGGTATGGACACTGATCAACAGGGAGGTGATTCCTGGCCCGAGTCTAGAACTATATATATATTTTTTTAATTTATTTATTTGTCAGAGAGGGAGAGAGAGAGCGCGCAAGCACAGGCAGACAGAGTGGCAGGCAGAGGCAGAGGGAGAAGCAGGCTCCCTGCCGAGCAAGGAGCCCGATGTGGGACTCGATCCCAGGACGCTGGGATCATGACCTGAGCCGAAGGCAGCCGCTTAACCAACTGAGCCACCCAGGCGTCCCCAGAACTATACATTTTAATCCTCATTTCTGTGTTTGGGGGGGACGGAAGGACCATTTTATGAAGATGGTAGCCCACCCAAGTTTCCTTAGCAAATAAATGTCCAAGGTCCCCTAGATGCGGTGGGTGAGGTGTGGCGTAGATTGTCCTTTATTTCAAGGTTTCATGCCTCAGCTTGATGTGTCCACTTCCCTCCTTTCCTACTGCCTCTGTGAGCCCCTCCACCTGCTGCTTGGCCACCAGCTGTCCCCTAAGGGGAAACAGAATTGGGAGGCATGGATCCCCTAGTAATGACTGTGTATATTGAACACAAGCCTCGAGCCCCCTCTGCGCCGTGCCTGTGCCCTGCCAGCACGGGGTATCATGTGACCGTGTGTATGGATATTCACGTGTAGTTTGCGGTCATCACAGGAAGCCTGTGAGCCAGGCCCTTGCACTGGTGAGTTCCGTGAGCTTGGGTGACTGGCACAAGGTGATCCAGCTTTTTGGAAGAACGACATCAGGCCAGTTTTTCCCACCACCAGGTGCTGTAAAAACTTCAGGTTGAGCTGTTGAAAAGACAAGCTACAGACTGGGAGAAAATGTTGGCAAAACACATGGCTGATCAAGGACTTGTTTCCAAAATATATAAAGAACTCCTCCCCGCTCCCCTCTTCCCCAGCTCTCTGTTCTGTAGCCAGACTGGGCTACGTCTAGACCGGTGGTGTCCGGAAGAACCACCAATGCCAGCTGTCTGCATAGGTTTAAATTCTTAGTCACCACGTTGAAACAGGTACAAAGGAAAAGTTAAAATTAATTTTATTTTATGTGACTCTGTATATCCAAAGTACTATTATTTCAACACGAACGCAATATAATTATTGAGACCTTACATTCTTGTTTTTGGTCTAAAATCTTCAAAATCCAGGGTGTAGGGGCACCTGGGTGGCTCAGTGGGTTAAGCCTCTGCCTTCGGCTCAGGTCATGATCTCAGGGTCCTGGGATCAAACCCCGCATCGGGCTCTCTGCTCGGTGGGAAGCCTGCTTCCTCCTCTCTCTGCCTGCCTCTCTGCCTACTTGTGATCTCTCTCTGTCAAATAAATAAATGAAATCTTAAAAACAAACAAATAAAATCTATAAAAAAAAATCGAGGGTGTGTTTGAGATCTACAGAGGAACTCCGTTTGGACCAGTTTGGTTTTGTGTGCTCGATAGCCGTATATGGTTGTAGCTGCTCTGTCGGACCGCGTAGTTCTAGAATGTACCTCCTCCTCCCTTGCACTACCCATTGCCTCTCCTATCCCCGCGCTCTTCCTTCTTTCCCAAGTGACACAAGTGTGCTCCATGTGACAGCCGCTGTGACAGTCACGACGGCAAGTCTGCATCTTGATTCACGATGTCCGGTCGCTCCGTTTTCCCTCGGAGGTGGGATCGTGCGCGTCAGCTGGCTTTGCCTTCTGCCTGGGCACCTGTCCTCGACTGAGGCGCGACACCTGACGGCTGAGCCAGAGCATCCGGTTCCAGCTCTGCTGCTGCACATTACTGGGTGGCCCAGGTAGAGCCTTCAGGGGATGGCCTGCATCCTGGGTGGCCTTGGTCAACCTGCTGACTGGGGAATGTGTGCGTGTCCTTGTCGTGTGTGCATACATATGCATGTGTCTTTCTCCTCTGGCTGCTGATTTTCCAGTTTTCTGTGCCACCTGTCCTGACCGTGGAGACGGTGCATGTGAGGCCCCTAGGTGTGCGGAGCAGGAACAGAAACCGCCTCTGCCTTTCATTCCTTGTGTGTCTTTCCTCGGCCCTCCTCATTTCCTCTTTGTCTTCGTTCACAGACCTCGTCTGTGGATCAGGTCACGTGGCCCAGGGTGCTGCTTTCTCTCAGCATCCACACTTGGTCCTCGTTATTTGTGGACCCCAGCCCCAAGTTTGCCCACTCGCTAAAATTCATCTGTACCCCTGCACCAGATCTCATGGCACCTCTGTAACTGTTCGCAGACATGAGCAGAGTGGGGACGGGGAACGTGTCGCGTTGCCGGCATGCGTGTTCCTAGCCGGCTTCTTGTTTCAGCTCTCCTACCGGGAACAGGTGTCCTTTTCTCAGACGGTTGTTGCCATGTTTGGGTGGTTTTGGGTGGTTTTGTTGTTTAAAGAGGCCCCCAAGTGTGGTCTCGTGTTCCTGAGCACCCGAAGGCCGGGGTGTGGCTAGTGGAGAAAATGACAGGTGTATGACAAGCTTTATTCAGAAATGAGTCCTGGTGCTGTCGGTTGTGAGTTTTGTGTTAACCAACAATGTACATCGAATGAGGAGTCTTTAAGAAGAAACACAGGGGCTCCTGGCTGGCTCAGTTGGTGGAGCTTGTGACTCTTGATTGAAGGGTTGTGGGTTTGAGCCCCCATGTTGGGTGTAGAGATTACTGAAAAATAAAATCTAAAAAAAAAAAAAGAAGAAACACACAAAAATGAGGTTACATATTGATCAGTTGATGGAAGTGTCATGACCGGAGGCTCACAGGAACCGAGCCCTGTATTTCCTTGGGAGCACTGGTTCAGTACTTGGTAATTCAGGGTTCACGGTGACTTTACAGAATGTAAGGACCGTAGAGGATAGAACATTGGCTGTATGTGTCAGTCCAGGGGGAAGACTCTGGCTCTCCTTTTGTCGGGGGCCCATTGCTTGGTCTGCCGATGTGAATTCTAGAAGGACGAGATGGGTTCTAGCCCAACGAGATGGGTGGGAAAGCATGCCTCTGGCTTCTTCTCTAGACTGGAGAGAGAGAGTCTCCTGGCACCAGAGCCGCCTATTGGAAGTCTCATGGTACAACCTACAGCTCCAGATCCTGCTTTTACAACTTTCAGGCTGTTCTTCCCACAGTCCCTGGAAGTACCAGAGCTCATGTTTTAGAGCGAAGAAGTTCTGTTTGTTTTAGCATCAGCCTCTAATACTGCAAAAAAATCAAAGCCTTTGGGGAATTGGTGTGCTGGAAGCGTGCCATCAGGAGAAGACGCCAGGCTGTAGCTATCAGACCCGTCACAGGTAGGGGCCACTAACTGGTCATCTCTTTGCGCTCATTTGCCATGGCTTCATAGCCCCCCCCCCCATTATTCATTCATGTAGTTAACTTTATTGATAAACCAAGGGCAGTTGTTGAGTTGAGGAAAAAAGCCATGATCTTTAATTCTATGGATGTTGTTAGGGAATGGGCAAACGTTGGTTCACCGTGGACATGAATGCCTGTACCGTGAAGAGGGGTATGAGTTCTCCCACTCTCTAGAGGGCTCTGGGAGCAGGTTTTGTACCTGACAGGAGCCCGACTGATCCAACAGTGGCCTTGCCAGTCCCATTGGCATGCTTTGTGGCCCAGAACCCCATCTGACCTCTGGCCCCGAGGGCTGAGGGTCTGCACTTTCTGGTTGATGTGCTGGGAGAGATGTCCCGTGACATCACACGTAAGAGCAGCGGTGGACACAGATAAGCCGGGGTTGACCCCCAGCTGTGCCGTCCTGTAGTGGACCTCCCACTCGGGTATCTGTAGGACGGGCGCAGTGATGGCACCTGGCCTGTGGGTGTGGCCCAGGGGCTGCTATACCAGGCCTCATTTAGCTCAGGCTTGGTCGAGCGCTCTTGCTGGCGGTATCCTCCTGAGGGACGGCGTTGCTCTCCAGGTCCCGGACTTGCAAGGGGCAAGGTCTTTCCTGATGTCCATGTCCCGAGAGGGACCCCGCCCCAGGCCTGGAAACCAGTTTGGCGTCGGTGGTTCAGTTACCTGTTGCCGTATGACAAACTGTCACAACACGGGGCTTCAGACAAGAATTCCGCGGGTCGGGAGCTGGGGCAGGGCGCACCTGGCTGACGGTTCCCTCTTAGCTGGGCATTGGTTGGAGTCCTTCAGCCAGCCAGCTTCCACTGATGGTGGGCAGGCTCTCCTCCCTCGTCTGCCCCTCGTTGCTCTTTCCTGCAGTTTCTCCCTCCCTTCACGTGGTCAGCTTGGGGTGTCACTCTGGCGCGGTGTCACTTCTGCATTCTTTCGGTCAAAGCACATCATAAGGCCAGCCCCGTCTCGAGGGGAGCAGGTGCTGCTTCCTGATGGAAACAGTGGTGAAGAATTGGTGGCCGGCTTTGGTCCACCGGCCGTAGAGACCATGGTGGGCGTCTCTTGGCCTTGAGCTTGGATGTATCCAGAGGTCTAGAAGGCAGCTCTGGGAAAGCCCCCCCCTCCGCCACAAGGTCATGGGGAGGGAGGGAGGGAGGGATGGGATGGGGAGCCCAGGCCAGGGTCAGCGTGCTTGTGCCAGACTTCAGGGCTGAAGCACACACGTCTTAAGACAGAGTGAGAGGAATGGGGCCAGGTCCAGGGGTGGAATGTCTCTCTGCTGTTTGTTTTCCGTCCCACTGTTTATTCTCCTCCATGGGTAATAAGGTCTTTTGAGGGGACCAGCTTGTGTTAGCTGAGACAAGGGGTGGGCATACAGTCTTTGGTGAGAGCATTCGAGAGTGAGAGCCTTACTTCGGGGTCCACAAGGTGGGGTGTGGGAGGGATGTCCCTGAAAGGCACCCAGTGGGAGATGAAGCACAGGACATTGGGGAGCAAAGACTGAGACTCCTCCCCTGGCCCCACTGCTCCGTGCTCTGTGACTGTGGGCAGTTGAGGGAGCCCCTCTGAACCTCAGTCTCTTTGTCTGTACAAAGGGGTGTCACGGAGGGCTCACAGTGGCCCTCACCCCATAGGGTTGGAGTAAGCTAACATAGGTCAGATTTGTATCACAGGGTTTGGGTCAGAGTCCATGCGTGGCGCATGTCACCTGCTGAGGGTCACCTTGTCCCCATGCAGATCATGCTCACATGGCCTTACCTTTATCGAGGTAATTGTCATGTGGGCTTACCTTTATCATCAGGTTGTTTTGGTGATTTTTTTCAGCCTGCCGTTTCTCCTTCCGGGACCAAAGCTTCCAGTTGCCGAGGCTAATTGGGAAGTGTTTCTTTTTTTCCTGGTATGAAAGGAATAGGAGGTCATTGTCCACAATCTGGGGATGCAGAAGGCTTAAAAGGCACCCCCTGGGGACAACATGGCCTGCGATGACCATTCATGCTGATGGGGTTTGGGTGAAGGGGAGCAGTTCCCGTCCTTTCTGGACAGGGAAGGGAGGGGTCCTTCAGCTGGAGGGTCTCTGCTCTCCCTGGGGGGCACAGGCTAGAGTGGTCTCCCGGCCTCCTGATGCTCACCAGGGGCTCCTGGCCAGCGCAGATTGGGGGCCGCACAGGACCGTGAGGGGCTCATGCTTGGTTGAGCCCTCCGAATGCTGGGGGCAGAAGATACAGCCCTGGGGTCATCTGTTCCCAAGGAGGGAGTTTTGGGGAGCTGTGACACTTCCCTCTCCTCATATGTGTCTTTGGAAGAGCCATGGCTGGGTGCTGATTCCCTCTTCTGCCCACCGCTGACCAGCTTCTGTTGACTTAACCTGTTCTGAGGTTCTTGCTCTTTCAAAGGTCTGTGGGGCTCAAAGGCCGCCTGGAAGACAGAGCCTCCAGCCTTGTTGTGGGGGATCCCCTGCTTGGGTGCCCAATGCCCCAGCCTCTGTTGGCACCTCTGATGCTCAGGGGCATCTTGGTGGGAAACTTATTGTAGATCTTCAGGGAACTGTTGCCCTCATAGTTCCTCTTCAGATGCTGAGCTATGAGGCGTAGCCCCCACTTGGGGCAGTGAAAGGGACCACCTGACAAGTCTGAGAAAGGGGACCTTGTTCCTTGTTAGGAATAATCACTTCCTCCCGAGAAGATGGGGTCTGACAGTGGAGAGCCCTGGAGGCATCGCACTTGACCGCCCAGGGTCACATCCCAGTTAGGCCCTTTTGAGATGGGTATTGGGCCTTCTCAGAGCCGGGTGGCTTTGCTCCTGTACCCATTTCACAACTACGCACTTAGGGCCTAGACATGTCCTTCCCATGAACCTCATAGGCCGGTGGGAACAGAGGGATAATAGAAGAGAAAGGAAGATGAAGGCCTCTCCTGCCCGACAAAGACAACTCAAGGGGGCAGAGGTGAGCCCTCACAGGGTGTGCTCCGCCGAGTCCTGTCTGAGTGGAGATGTTCAGGCCTCAGTGTCCCCATGTGTAAAATGGGAGCAATAAGAGAACCTACGTCACTAGGCAGTTATGAAGGTAGAATGAATGACTGTGAAGCTTCTACCCTCTGAAAGCAAAAGTGTTAGAGATGTCATTGTTTTACCTTTATCCTGGCTGGAGGGCAGTCTCGTTTTTCTCCTCCGTGTGTGTGTGTGTGTGTGTGTGTGTGTGTGTACACGCACATGTGTGCTCCTGCCACAGGGTGTGTGTGTGTCCTTCCACTGCTTATTTCAGTGTTGCCGGAGGTTTTTAAGAGGGAAGGGTGCCCTTTGCCCATCTCAGAGGCCCCGGGGGCGGGCTCGCACAGTGGGGGGCCACCGACCCTGCCTGCGTGGGTGCCTCCCCGGCACCCTGTTCTTATGATTCTTGCTGTATCTGTAGCTAATTCACATGCAGCACCTTGTTCAATTCCTGGCCTACAGAAGAAGCCGAATTCACGGAAGCTCTGACAGTCGGTGGGGGATGACGCTCTTGGGCCTGGGCCAGACAGCCTGCATTCCCATGCTCGCTGGTGAGGGACCTTGGGTTAGTCACTTAGTTGCCCCTTTTACTTAAAATAGGGGAACATTTCCTCTATTTCATTGGGTTCCATGTGTTAAACGAGGTACTACGTGAGTGACCGGAAGGAGGTCTGGCGTACGCTACCTGCCAAGTGGACGGTGCTCATCGTCAATGGTGACGATCATGCTTTCGGCTACGTATCGACGTGTAACCAACCGTGCCCAAAAGTAGCACCTTAGAACTGCACGGATCTGTTGGGCTCGATCCTGGGCAGTGTTGTCTGGCCGCGCTGGCCTCACCTGCGCCGTGGCTGTCAGCTGGGCCGGGAGCTCTGAGACGCCTGGCTCACGTGGCTGGCGGGTGGCTGTGGCTGTGGAAGAGGCCTGGGGCCTTTGCGGTGCCTGCGGCCTCCTCCAGGAAGCTGGCCAGGCTTCCACATGTGCGGTTCTCCGCGACACCTTCAAAGGGGCAGAAGGCAGGAGCCTCAGGACTTGTACCCTGTGTCACCTCTGTGTCATCCAACTGGTCAGAGCGGGTCCCAGGGTCAGTCCAGATTTGAGGAGAGGGAGACAGACCCCTCTTTTCAGCGGGAGAAGCTGTGACGTGTGATGGCTGGACTTCGCAGCATAATACGATGTCGTCTTCATCTTAATCTTGAGGGCCACTGTCCAGTCCCTCGCGCGAGCCCCCCGAGTGGCTCTGGACGCCCTTTATCAGTGGGTTCAGGGTGACAGCAGCGTCCGTGAACATTGTTGGTGAGAGGCCGGCCGTCAGAGGATGCCTGCTCTCGGGGAAGACTTCAGAGGTCGATGAAGAAGAGCAGAGGATGCCGGGGCGGGGGGTTCCTTGACTTAACACGTTTATTGGCTACTTAGGACAAGTCAGGCTCAGGCCAGGTGTGCAAGATCCAGACACACTCCTGGCCCTCACGGGGCATGTGGTCTGTGGTGCTTCTTCCTTGGGGGAGAAAAGAAGGATCAAGCTTTGGGGTTGAGAACAAGAACTCAAAGGAGAAGTCCGATTCTGGGAGGGAGGGTCAAGATCGAGGGACCTGGCTGTCAGCTCCGTGTTCCTTCTGACCACGTGACCTGGGCTCAGCCACTTCCTCCCTGTGGCCCGCATCCTGATCTGTGAAGTGCGGACCAGAGCACTTCACGGGGCCGCAGCGCGGCTTCGGGGAGCTGGTGTGGGAGCTCTCAGAATTGTTCTGGTCACTTCCGTCCTCTGGGCCTTCCTGGGTTTCCTCGGTGGCGGGGGCCTTTCTGTTTGGATCGTCTCTGTCTACAGGCAGCTCCCCCTGCCTCCCCATCGGGGGTACAGCCCTATGAGTCTCTGACCCCATCATGCCCCATGCGGTGACTGGCCCTTCCAGGTACTGCGGGACGTGTCTGCATGGGCAGACGTTTGTCTTCCGCTGCTTGGGGCCGCGGACACCCTGTGGCTGCAGCGAGAGTCTGGAGGCCTCAGCTTCAGGAACCATCTGTCTGGAGAGGCCTGTGTTTCTGGTCACTCCCAGGGCCTGGACGGCAGCCAAGCCAGAGCCATTCATTCTGGGCACAGCCCTTGTCAGATGGGGCAGGCCTGGCGAGCCCTTGCAGGCAGAGGGGGCTGGTTGGAATCGCTTGCACGAGGGGGCCCCTTGTCCTTCCCAGGGAGACCGAGGACTGCCTAGCCCATCACTCTGGCATGTAAGGGAGGAGGGTAGACGGGAGCATCGTGGGAGCTGGCATTTAGATGGAACACGAACTGGGTCTTGCTGCTTCTTCCATAAATTAGTGGGAGCTCATAGTATTTGGTGAAATTTTGGTGGGAGACTCATAAAATCAAAAATATATGCGAATACACACTTTGAGAACTCTGGGCGTACCCAGTACCATTATTTCATTTCACCGCCCCCCCCCAACATTAGAATGGTTTATAACTTACCTTCTGATTTCCAGACGAGGAAGCCCCGGCTCAGAAAGGCCCAGTGACTTGCCCAAGGCCACACAGCCAGCAAGGGGCAGAGCTGGAGTCCATAACCTGGTCTGCCTGCCTCTGGGGTTTGCTGGGCATACAATGCAAAGCCCCCGCTGGGCCCGAGGCTGCTTCGAGGGGGTGTGTGGGGTAGGTGGAAGCTGGTCCGTGTCCTTTCCAGAGCCAGATGGCTGGGCAGGGTTGGCAGTGGGACTCATGAATCCCCTTACACAGCTGGGCTCATAGAAGCTAAGGATTGGGCCTGCACACCCAGGAGACCTAAGCCCAGCCAGGTACATCTCCTGACTCCTTGTCCAGTGCTCACCCTTTCTTGGACTGACGCAGTCACCCAGGACGTCTCAAGAAGTCTGGACTGTGTTCCGCTGTAGCTTTAACTTACGTGGCCTTTGGTTTTATTTTGCAATACAGGAGGAATACATGTCCATTGTAGACGTTCTGGAAGATAGAGAAAAGCATAGAAAAGAAAAAAATCTCTCTCCCATTGCCTGCCATCCAGGGATCACTGGAACCAAACAGGAATCTGGTTGCTTTTCTATAAAGATGTCAGACTTCATCTTGAAGGGTTTTGATCTTCTGGAAGACAGAAGATGTGCCTGGTGTCTTTTTTTTTTTTTTTCCCCTTTTTAACTGTTTAGTTGGATTTTATTGAGGTCTAAGTTACGTGCAATGATATATACCCATTTTAGAAGGTCAGTATGCTTTGGCACAAGTTCACCCACCATCCTGATCAAGACGTCTCCATCAACCCAGAAACTTCCGCTCCTGCCCCTTTGCGGTCAGTACCCTCTCCCCAGGCAACCCCTGATCTACTTGCAGCCACTGTAAACTTGTTCAGCTCTAGGATTTCCCATCGATGGAATTCTATGGTGTATGCTCTTCTGTGTTTGGCTTCCTGCCCCGTGTGATGTTCGCAAGGTTTATCATGCCTTTGTGGATTTCGGTGGAGCGGGGGCCGGTTGTCTGTACCCCTGCATCTGTTTACCCTAGTCTCCTGAGGGGTGACCTGGGCTCCTCAGTTTCCCCTTCTGTAGAATGGGCGGGTGGGGTGGGGGGGAGATTCTTGACCACGTGGTCGGATTGTTGTAAGGCTTCAGGGAGCCTCTGTGAGTGACGGGAAGTAGGCCCAGCACACAGCAGGCGCCAGACAAAATGGCGGTGCTCCCTGTTGGTGACAACCATGGTTTCCAATATCGATGGCTGTGTAACAGACGGCCCCCGGCGCTTTGTGGCGGATATAGGAGTTTCCAGTTTGGGGCTCTATTGAATAACGAGGACAGAGTGAATCAAATAATTGAAAAGGGCAGCTTCCTGGTTTCCGGCTTCATCATGGCTCAGGCGCTGTGCGTCTTGGTGACCGGCTGAGAGGCAGCCGCTGCTGAGGTGGGTCCTGGGGCCGCTGATCTGCTCAGCACTGGCCCTGCGTCCTGCTCTGAGTCTGGCTCTGGTCTTGCTGGGTAGACCCGCCAGCTTGCCTCATTTGAGCCTCAGGAAGTGGCCTCTGTAGAAAAAAAACCAAAAACAAAAAAAAAAGTATGAGCAGTGGGTGGTGAGCTCTAGGCCGAGTGAGCAGATCACTGGAGCACAGAGCCCCAAAATAGACCTTTCTCTGCTCGGCCTCCAAGCAAGTGGGGGCAGAGGCAAATGCTTTGCATAGTTTCTTACCCAAAAGGAAAGGTTCTGTTGTGAGCAACTTTTTAAGACTGAAAGAAAAAAAAAAATAGCTCCAGAGGGTCCAAATTTTTTCAGAGCAGCACAGAGTGAGAGCCACACAAGCCTGGGTTCAAATCCCAAATCATCCATCTGTAGGCTCTGTGACCTAGGGCAAGTGTCTCGACCTCTCTGTGCCAGTTCCTCTGTGTTCACTGGCAAAGATGAGATCATGCTGTCTAATGTATATGCAAAGTACCTTGCACTGCTTTTGAAAACATGGTAAGGAAGCTGCAAACATGGATTGTCTTTTTCTTCTTCTTCTTCTTCTTCTTTTTCTCCCTTTATCTCCTCTTTCCTTGTCCCAGAACTTGTGCCTCTGTTTCTGATAACTTCCTCTGTGGCAGGCAAGAGGGGAGAGGTGAGCTTTGGCTTTCCTGGGAAGCCATTTCCAAAACCATCCTTGAAGTGCTACAGTCCTCCTCTGCAGGTCACTGGCGAGGAGTCGAGAGGTAGACATAGGCATAGGGTAGGCATGGATCGTGTCCCCAGAGATGTCCGTGCCCCAATCCCCGGAACCCGCGAATGTGTTACCTGATGTGGCACAAGGACTTCACACATCTGATTAAGTGAAGGACGGGGAGATCGTCCTGGGTTGTCCAGGCGGGTCCTCTGTCATCACAGGGTCCTTACAAGTTAAAAGGCAGGAGGGTCAGAGTAAACAGAGGTGACAGCATGGTTGCAAACAAGGGGGCAGTTCTGTTCTTGAAGGTGGAGGAAGGGCTGTGAGCCAAGGAGGGCAGCCACGGGGCCACTCCTGGGAAGGTGGAAGCATGGTCGTCCTTAGAGCCATCAGATGGAGCTGACCCTGCCCACACCTTGCTTTTAGCCCCAGAGTGGGACAGGTGGCTTCGTACCTGGAAGAGAGTAAGTTTGTGCTGATTTAAGCCATGCAACTCGGGGAAATCTGTTGCCACAGCTGGAGGAAACCTAGCATGCTAGGTGTGTGTTACTGTGGCTCATGATACAGCACCCCATGTTCGCTTCTGGGGGTTTGCCCATCTGGCTTGGACGGACTGTCTGATCAGACTTAGGGATGTGGGCTGCCCGGGCTGCCCGGGGGCCTGGCCTTGTTGGAGCTCCGGTCTCCATGGGCAGGTGGTCGCGAGCCCCTGTGGCCGGGGCGGCTGCCGCAAGGAGGTGTTCTCTCTCTTCCTCCCCCTGAGCAGGAGCAGGGCGAGCGGGGCACTGGGCCCGGCTGGGCCCACCTGGGAGCCGCCGCCACACCGGGGCCCAGGGGTCCTCTGAGGCCTGTTCTTCTCCGCGCTGCGGATCTGTGCATAAGTTTGGAGAACAGTTGTTCTGTTGTGATTTGGCACGAACAGCCGCTGGAGGCGTGAGCATCAGGGACCACGGCCAGCCTCCTTGGAGAAGCAGCCCGGGCTCGGCCCCGTGACTGTTGGGACCCTGTTCGAATCTGTCCCGGGCCTGCTTCCTCGGTTCCTCACGCACCACGTTGGTGAGGAGGTAGCGAGTGTTGGCGGTTGGGCGTCCAAGCTCGGTGATAACTGTTAAAATGAAGAAACAGCACCGGTGCTGAGAAATGTACCCTGTCCCAGGGTGGGGACCCTCTTGAGGGCGGCCCTCTTGTGATCTCCGCCCCTTGTGTCCTTCCCCGTGGACTCCCCTTTCACTGGATGCTGACTCCCTGTGGAGGCAGTGGGCCCCGCACATGTCCCCGTGCTAGTCCCCGGGCCTGTGGGGCTGTGAGCTCACATGACAGGTGTGATCGAGTCAAGAGGTGGAGGTGGGAGGTTATCCTGCACCATCCCAGTAGGCCCCATGGCGTCTCAGCTGTTTTTTAAACCTCGAAGACAGGCAGAAGGTCAAAGTCAGAGGTTGAATGATTCTGGCTCTACGGATTGAGGGGAGGCTATAAGCCAAGGGGTGCTGGCGGCCTCTGGAAGGGGGACAAGGCAAGGAAATGGGCTTGCCGGCCCCGGGAGGAACGCAGCCCTGCTTACACCTGGCTCAGAGTGCCGGTCTGCAGAGCTGAAAGGTAGGGTGCTGCCGTGTGTGGGATCTGTTCGAGCAGTAACAGGGCTGGTCAGTCCTGAATGTGTGTCTCCAGCGAGATGCCTTTCATGGGTCCATCTGGTAAGCATTTATGGAGCACTGACCACGGACTGGACGCCGTGCTGGCATTGAGGGCCCCGAGTTGAGTAAAGCAAGGGCGTGGCCCTAGGGTTCTCTGTGTAGAGAGGGGCAGGGGGAGACAGGAAGGCGACAGTGCTACCGTGGGACGTGCAGGTGCTGTGAATGTGGGGAAAGGCATGGGGATCAGAGTGGAGGCCACAGGAGGCTCCTTAGAAGTCCCTGAGCGAGAAGCACGTTGAGCTTGGAGGAGGAACTCCGGAAATGTCCAGTCCCCTCTTCATGATCTCTCCTTGGGCATCCTTCAGACTCGACCTGTCCAAAATGGAACACGGCACCAAAAAGAAGGCCTTCCCTTTTATTCTTTAAAGATTTTATTTTAAAGTGATCTCTACTCGAACTCACAACCCCGAAATCAAGAGTCGCGTGCTGCACAAACTCAGCCAGCCAGGTGCCCCGAGGCCTTGCCCATTCAGACCTGCACCGTTCTCCCCACCGCGGTGAGAGGTGCCCCACGCCCCGCTCAGTCACCCACGCCGGAGTGCTCGCGACCCCTCTCCTTCACCTCCGAGGAATGTGGGTTTTATTCCTTTTGGAGACCTGTTTCCCGCCTGCCAGACACAGAGCTCTGAAATCCCAGGCCCTGACATGGAGGACTGAGAAAAATGTCTTTAAAGCCTGCCTGTTCCCACAGGTCGCAGGGGCCAGTAAGTGTCACAGCCAAAAGGGTTCATTCCGAAGACGGACGGCCTGGGTTCAAATCCCAGCTTTGCGCTTGCCACTGTGACTTTGAGGTCCGTTTGCTTCATCTTGTGTGTCTCTGTCCCACTGATGAAATGGGAACAACAGTAGGACCTATGCCGTAGGGATGTTTTTGAATCAAGTATGTTAATAATAAAAAGCACTTTTAATAAGAAGCTCAGGAAATGGTGGTGGTGCTGGCTGGGAAGCTCTAAAAGTCAGAAGAGCAGCCACTTACCGTGTCCTCTGAGCGGTTTCTACCTCTGTCCGTGTGCATTAGAAACCCTCTCTGTGCCCCTTGGTGAGTCTACCCATGTTACAGGTGGGAAGACTGAGCCTCAGAAAGGTAGCATGACCTTCCTGAAGCCACTTGTCTGGAATGGCTCTGCCGTCGCCTTGTCTTTCAAGGCAGCCCGAGACAATTTCGAGCAACTCCTGGGTTTTTTGAGCTTTCTTCTTGTTTGCCTTTGCAGGCCTTGGATTTTACAGCTGGAGTCTGCAGACCCAGCCCCGGACAGCCAGTCTGCCGAGTTTGAAGCCAGGGTGCCTGGCCCCGAGCGGGTCCGTGCATTCAGCCTCCTTCGTTCCCATGAGGAATTGCCGTGTGCTCCGCTGATTGTCACTGCGCTTGCGTGGCCCAAGGATGCACTTCCCTGTTGACCTTGTGGCCTTCACGGCATGCGGGGCAAGGTGCCTAGTAAAGGAAAGTCTGCTACCTTCAAAGGGTCAGTGCTGGTTTGGAGCACAGGCTGCTTCTGTATATGCAGTCAAGCTTTCAGACCCAAGAATAGAATCTTCCGTTTATGGCTTCAACAATCCTACCTCCTCTGTTGCAGACGAGGGATCAGAAGCTCACTCACCTGGAGGAGACCAGGCAGGTGACCTAAGTAAGAGAAACGGCTGGGTCTTGGGAACAGATACAGGCTGCAGGGTAGGCGAGATGCCAGGATGGGCCAGAAGTGTGGCCAGTGGGGAGCCCGTGCATGCCCGGTAAAGGGTGGGCAAATAGGAGGCTGAAAACCTTGGTCATTACTGCAAAGTCTGCTTTTCATCAAGTGCCAAGTCATTTGAACAAATGGCATGATCCTGACTTAAAAAAATACATCTGCAACCAGATGCAGTTGCATGTCCCATGATTTTTAAGATCTTTGTAGACTCTGGAGGGTCTTCGTGATTTTTATGAAGTGGCAGGAGGTATCAGCCATGGTTTTGATTGGTGGGTCCTTGGGAAGGACTTGGATCCTGGGAAGACACACTTGTATGACCAGACGCATGTCACAAAACTCAGCCAGGACTCCATTCCTGTATCCAAGCTGGCCTTTGCAGCACCAGCCTTCCAGGGACGCTGTGAAGAGGGAAAGGTGCATCATTTTCCAGAGTGCCTGGTGCAGGGTGTGTTACCTGGAAGGTTTCGATAAATGTGAATTTCTTTCCTCTTAATTTGTGTTCCTTCTTTTTCCAAATCTTGGAGTAAAAAGAAAAAAAAGGAACAGTAGGGCCAGAGTTGAGGGGTTCATCACTAGAGGTAGCCTGCCACCTAGCCCATAGTTTTGGTTTCTTGTTTGTGTTGGTTTTGTTCACCCTTGGCCTGGCTCTGGAGGTGCACCAGGGAGATGTTGCTTACATAGAAGGGAGTGTATGTGCTGCAAGAGAATGGGTTCTGAATCATGGCAAGTGCCAAGGTCCTGTGGCCAGAGAGCACTTGCAGTGTTTGGGGGAAAAAAAAAAAAGTCAGGGAGGCTATTGGGAACAGAATGGCTGTAGGTGATGTCCGTCAGTTGTTTTGTGGTTTTAAGCTTTCTTTATTTGAAGCAGCACCTTATTTCGTATAATGAATACTGATAAGATGAACTCCATGTAACCGTCCCTCAATCTAGAAGCCCCAGGTGTGACTTCTGCCATCATCCCTCTCTGCCCAGCTGGTGTCTTGGCTTTCTTTACGGCGTGACCATCTCTGCAGCATTTTGCTTTTGTCACTAAGTCATATCTCAGGAAATTCCTCCAATTCGGCTGGTACAGATGGGTGGATCCATGCCCTTTACTGAGTTCAGAATAGCCCATGGTGTAGGGCTGAACCACAGTTAACTTAGCTTTTCTTGTCCTTTCACTATGTTTCCAGATTTTTTGGTTTTTTTTTTTTTTTCTGGTTTTGGGTTTTTTTTTTTTAAGCTCCTGCAGACATTGAGATCAATGGGCCTCCTTGCACTACTATCGCACTAGTAAAAATACCTGTTTATTGTAACAAGAACAATGTGAGAATTAAAAAATTTTTTTTTCCATCCTTCCCCTGAATGCTGGAGGTAACAGTACTAACCACTCATGTATTCTTAAAAAGCGTCTTTCCTGGATGTCTGTAGACAGGAGGCCCGTTCCATTCCAGTCATCAAGAATAGGAATCCTCCTCTCCCCACCCCGTCCGCCCCCCCCCCCCCCCCCCCCCCCCCCCCCCCCCCCCCCCCCCCCCCCCCCCCCCCCCCCCCCCCCCCCCCCCCCCCCCCCCCCGTCCCTGCATCTCTGTGCACCTCTGCCCATGGGTCTGCAGGACCCATCAGGGTCCCTGCAGGACCTAGAGGTGGAATTCCTGGGTGTGCACCTTGGAAATTTTAATAGAATGTGCACCTTTGATCATTTTAATAGAATGGTGTCCTTTTTTTTTTTAAGATTTTTTTTAAGATTATTTATTTATTTGATAGAGATTACAAATAGGCAGGCAGGGAGAGAGAGGAGGAAGCAGGCTCCCTGCTGAGCAGAGAGCCCGATGTGGGGCTCGATCCCAGGACCCCGGGATCATGACCTGAGCCGAAGGCAGAGGCTTAACCGACAGAGTCACCCAGGCGTCCCCTAGGTGTCCTCTTAGCCCCATGAGGTCGTATCTTGCTAACTGCGGCCTGGTTTTAGAGGGATCACGGAGGGAATTCTGTTGGGAGCATTGAATCTCTCAAATGTGTGCAGACCGGGAATCGTCAGAGAATCCTAGAATCGGAGTTTTAACCACGAGAGATGTGCTTCAGCTCTGCCCTTTTCTGCTTCTGTGATTTTCATCCATTCATGAGTTTCTGTTTATGTTCACTATTTTAATTAATAGATATTTGAGTTTTCCTTTTTTTTTTTTTTTAAAGATTTTATGTATTATTTGATAGACAGCAAGAGAGGGAACACAAGCAGGGGGAGTGGGGGAGAGAGAAGCAGGCCTCCCGCGGAGCAGGAAGCCCCATGTGGGACTCCATCCCAGGACCCTGGGATGAGGACCTGAGCTGAAGGCTGATGCTTAACGACGGAGCCACCCAGATGCCCCCTTTTTGAGTTTTTCAATGATTTATTTCAAACCTACAGAGCGGATCAGAGAAGTAAAATAAGTGATGCCTGGTGACCCAGTTTTACCAGCTCAGTGCTTTCTTCATATTTGCCCGAGATCTTTTTCAGTCAAATGTCATAGATAGGGCTATAAAGCCTCTGTCATTTCAGAAATAACCATTTTGTGAACCCTTCTTCTTCTTCTTTTTTTTTTTTTTTCTTAACACTCTTAATATACTGGAACAATAGGAGTCACAAGTACCCTTGACAGTTTATATCTTTTAAATAAGTTGTTATTATTTGTAGAAATGTTGAAGTCTCCTGCAACCTTTTTCTTGCTTAACTGACTGAGCCACCCAGGTGCCCTGAAGATAAACTTTTAATTTTAGAGTAATTTTGGACTCACCGAGGAGTTGCGAAGCTTAGCACAGAGAATTCCCACATATCTTCTCCCCCACGGTCCCCTATCCTGTGCTACTTGGTGAATTTGCCCAAACTGTGACTGTTGACTCAACCCTAGACTTCATTTGGATTTTACCAGTTGTTCCATGACTGTCGTTTTCTGTTCTAGGATCCACCTGCAACACAGTCGCACTGAGGGGTTTTGATTTAGGCGTGTCCACTCAGATGGGAGTTTTCATAGTTTCATAGCTGTGGCTTGGTATAGTCCATGGCCAACAGACCAGATCCCTTCCCTCAAGGAATTACATTGTAAGTGGCGGGGGGTGGGCAGACAGATAAGCAAATCAATATATATTACATCTGGCAGCAGGAAGTTCCAGAAGAATTAAACCAAAGCAGAGGGAGGCACGGTGGGTGATAGAGCAAGAGAAGGGCTCTGGTAGCAGGTGTGATCAGGGAGGCCTCCCCAGAGGAGGTGCCCTCTAAGCTGAGGCTTGAAGGAAGTGAGGGCAGATCCATGTGGACGTCAGGGGAAGAATATTCCAAGTCAAGCAAACAGCAAGAGCCAAGGCCCCAAGAAGGAAATGTGCATGGCACGTTCTAGGAAGAGCAGGAGGTTACTGGCTGGGACATACTGCTTGTATTGGGGGGGGGGTGGAGGGCTCCCAAAGCCCTTAGGTCCCCCACTGCCTGCCCGTTGCACCTCTCCTGCCTGCATGTTCCGATCACACCAGCTCTGCACCTGTCCCTATACCTAGCCACAGCTATACCAAGCTCCAGGGCCCTCAGCAGCTCTTTGCTGAGTGGATGAGTGCATGGGCGTCACCAGGACTGTGATAATCTGTGGGTGACAGCAGCAAGCATTAGGCACGAGCTTTGTGTAATGCATTCTGCTGAGCTCCTTGACGTGTGAACTGTTGGCCCCTTAAACCCTCACCTCTGCTCCACCAACCCGCCCGAGTTCTACTGTGAGTCCATTTTACAGAGGGAGATGAAGCCAGAGGGGATGTGGCTGCCTCATGCTGGGGCTGAGATTTGGATCTCTGCCTGACTCCGGGCTCCACTTTGGAGCCCAGGCTTGGTCCCTGGCAACTGCGGGGGAAGGGGGAGGGGGTTGTAGGTTTCAGACCCAGTGGTGGAGTCAGACTCGTGTTCACATCCCCTGGGCTGGACTTGGATCCTTGTGCAGAGGGGAGTCGGGACAGACCTGCCTGGGCTGGAATGCTTGGAGGACCCTCTTGGCCCGATCCCACCTTCTCTGAAAGGGAAGAAAGACTCTCACCTTCTAGCTCCTGTAACAGGAACTGCCACCCCACCCCCTGACCTTGGTTTGCAAAACTGAGCCTGGTGGGGAAATGAAGGGCTGGTTTGCTAACCACAGCGAGGACTCATTTGCAAAGGCAAAGCAGGGGCAGCAAGGCCCTCCTCTGACCCCAGCAGAAGGGATCAACTTCTACAGCCCACCTTCTTGCTGGGAGCCCTGGAGCCTCACCATCGGGCCTGGAGTTTGGAGGCACTTACTGGCTGGAGGCTTTATAGTCTGCCGACCTCAGTCTTCTCCTCTGTTCAATGGGAATAATGATAATATTATAGTACGTGAAGCACCCATGAGGAAATGCACGTAACGTCTTCTCTCCGTGCCTGCTTCTGCAAGCACTTGGGGGATAGTAGCTGTTCTTATAGTCGTGGTGGACACAGTCAGCGGCCCTCTGTTGGGCCCCGTTCCACACAGGAGCCACATTTCAGGAACAATCCTCTGGTGAAACAACAGAGGGTTAAAAGACTATCTTCTAAAGCGTGCGCTTCTTTTCCTCTTTGAGCAGAATTTGGCATTTTAGATGAACCTCTGTAGCGGGCTGACAGTAGCCTGGTGGCCTAGTGAGAGCCAGACCAGTTCGGCAAAGCTGAGGAGTGAGACAGGCCAGCCCCCCTGCCTTGGGGGTGGGGGCCGTGCGGGAAGGGGGGGGCGCTGGGAGTGCCCTGTTAGCCATAGGTAACTGTGAGAGGCCTCTTGTGTAGGAGTTCGCTGGGTGCTGGGCCGCAGCCTTAATACAGGGCGACAAGTAATTACAGTAAATGAGAAGCAGGAAAGGGGAAGTTGAGAAGAGGAAGGCAAGTCCTCCAGAGTGGGGGCCTCGGAGCTGGGCCTCGAGCTGAGCTCAGTGCTCTTTCCTGCTCTTGGAGTCCTCAGAGAACCTGCTCTCCTTCCCTGCAAAGAGCACGAAGCAGGAGGGCCCCACGTTTGGGGTTTGGGGACCCCATGAAGGCTCATGGACCCAGGAGGAGATCGCCCCTTTAAAGAATGAGGGCTCCACCTGAGGAAGGCTTTGGTGGTCCAGAGGGCCAGGGTAGGGGGGTGGGGGTCTGTGACTGGGGGTGTGGTGTATTTGCCCTGGGGGACCAGGAGGGGCTTCTGGAAGACCAGGGTCTTCTCTGGCAGTCTGTCCATGGCTCTCTGAGATCTTCCCCTCGACGGTGGCTGTCAGACCGTGGCCAGGGTCCTGAGCCAGCGTTCTGGCCCACGTGACCCAGTCCCTGCCAGTGAAGCGGGAGGACCTTGCACTGTGGGAGGCATCCAGAAACCCCCAGCCTGTCCTGTTGATCATTAACAGGGTGGAAAGGTATTTCTGCCCGTCTTACCTCATGACGGACTCTGACGGACTCTTCAGAGCCCTGAAGACGCCTGGCATCTCTCTCTACCTGCTGAGATGTGGCTTCAGAGAAAGGATCCACCCTTCAGCCGGATTCTAGCCCGTTACCCCCAGGGTTTTCCAAGAGGCCCTTGTGGGAGCAGCTTTCTCGGACATGGAAAAAAGGAAGGGGGGAGAGCCAGGCCACCTTGCCCACAGCTTGCTCCCTGTGAGACGCCCGTGCGTCACTGCGCTACTGTCTTTGGCATCGAGGCCCAGGCAGGTGGCTGGGTAGATTCTCGGGAGACTGAACAGACTTCAGTCTCCCGAGCCAACTCTGGAAAATGGGGGTTTGTTCCCAAGGTTGGCAGGAAGAGTGAGGAGACGGTGAAGTCAGTTTTGGCGCCTTAAAAATATTTATTTCGTAAGGAGGGTCTGGTCTGTTCTCTGTTCAAATCAGGCGCTTCTACCCTGGGCTTGATCTTGGCAGGGCTCTGTTTGCTGCGGGCGGAGTTGGTAGGTTGGTCTGGGCGGGTGCCCCCGTGCGGAGCCGGCGTGGGTGGTGTTCGAGAACGTGGCTCTGGAGCTGGACGGGCAGAGCTCAGACCCCCAGCTCCCCCAACCTGCTGGAGCCTCCGTTTTCTCCTCTGCAAGATGGACAGCTGCTAACAGGGATGGCTCACCGCTTGGGGCCGCAGGAGGCACCCCTCTGATGATGGGCACCAAGCTCTTGACTGGTGTTTGATAGACCAGGAGCTGGCAGGGCCCCACTGCCTGTGAGGGTTTCGGGGCTGGGATCCTTGCAAGAATGCGCCTGAGAGCAAGGATCCAGCAGGATGCAGCTGGGCCAGGGTGACGTCTGAGCCAGGGAGGCGAAGGCGGGGGTCTGCCCTGGAAAAGAACTCCTCCTTCCCTGTGCTGTGGCTAGGAGGGCAGCTTTGGGAACTAAGACGGCTGGGGTTGAAATCCTGGCTGGACTTGTGGAGCCTTGGCAAGTCACTGACTCTGCCTCAGTGTCCCCCACCTTTGGGAGGCACACGGCACGATCTCCGCCCCACGTGAGCACACACGTGTCCCAATCCCTGGCAGACTCCTTGGCCGCACTGGATGCTTCTCTAAATGTGGCTTCCCTTCCCTTTTCTCTCCTCTGGTTTCCTCTGAAGCCAGGAGGGAGTACGAAGACGCAGACCAGCATTTTCCATGGGCGGATTCAACATCGGGCAACTTCTAGAACTTTGTCGGCATTGAACAGAATAGCCCCTGTTCTCAGAACCTTCCCTTTTCCTATAAAAAACCAGGCCAAAGCATCCGACTGAAGGAATGGGGCTGTGTTTACGTGCCGGGCTGCTCGTTGGGCCGAGGTTAGGGAAGGGCGCGTTGGGATGAGTGGTTGGTGCTGAGAGGGCTCGAGTTTGCCCTCCCCGGGCTCCGTGCGCGGGCTCCTGGCGGACGTTCACAGAAGCCGTGCTCTTGGCTGTCCTTGCTGCCCTCGCAGACGCGTGGGCCCCCGAGCCAGGCCCGGCTCCAGGCCCCCTGCCGGCCACTTCCTCTGGGTTTCTGACTGCCTTATCAGAGGGCTGCATGAGCGTCTATTTCTGGCCTGTGGCTGGAAATAGTCTGGATCCCGGCACAAGGCAAGCCCGGAGTCCGTTCCTGGGATGCAGCGGTAGCTGTCCCCCAGGGGAGACCGGGCCCAGGGACTGGGAGTCACCAGTGGGAAGGTGGTTCCCTCCACAGGTCCCTTGTGGGCTCCTTGAGGGAAGTGTAGTTAAGGAGAACATCTGTTTGGTAGTAATGTGCTTTTTTTTTTTTTCTTTCTTTCTTGATACAAGATTCTTTCTTGTTTTTTTTTAAATGGAAAAATATATTAGGATAATGATAGATTCACGTAACGTAAGAAATAAGAGAGGGATCTCATGTAGACCCTGTTTCTCCCAGCGGTCCCGTCCCACGAAACTCTGCAGTGTGTCAGGAACAGCCCGGGTACTGAGGTTGAGTCCATGCACTCCCGATCTGATTCAGGTTTCCGCAGTTTTGCTTCTCCTGTGTGTGTGCACACGTGTGGCATGTAGAGTTCTACACGATCCTATCACATCTGCCCATTCTTTGTCTCTGCCACCGCAGTGGAGATGCTAGGTAATGAATTCCCTCATGACGAGGGTCCCCGGGGTTCCCTCCTGATAACCACACCCACCTCCACATGGAAGGTCCACGTACGGTCCAAGGCACAAACAGTGAGTGTAAACTCAAATTGACACACGCAGACACCTCCGTGACCACTTCCGCCGCCTCCCCAAGATCAGATCTAGACCACTCCCTAAGCCACTGCCCTCCGGAGGTCGCCCCCGCCGAGACTTCTGTCTCCATCAGTGAGTCCGGCCCTGCTCAGCTGGCCTCACTCTCTCAGACCTCCTCTTCTTACCTTTTAGAGCTCAGAACCGATGTGGTCTGTGGCATCAGCTATTCCGAGGCGGAATTTAATAATGTCCTAGTTCCACTGCCTTTGTGTTGTACGATTCCTGTTAGGTATGGTGGGTGGGATTGGTTTTCTTTTTACCAAAGATAAACTCCTTAAGTATGTATATATTTATAATTTGTATATATTTACAAGTTATATATTATATATGTATATATATATATTTTTTTACCAAAGATAAACTTCTTAAATATATATATATATGTATTTCATTTGAAAAAAGGTGAGTTGATTTAAAGACTGATAATAGACCAACAGTGCCAGCACTATGCAGGTTGGGCAGACTTTATAAAGTTGATAATCAAATGACCTTTGCGAAAGAGTATCAGAGGCATAGACAGCTCAAAAAAAACCCAGCAAAACCCCGAATCAAACACTGGTCCAGTGTGGTGGGGGAGCTGCAGGATCTGTATATAGTCTTTGTACCGTGAAGGCCTTCTGTGTCATTTTGATAAGAATACTGGTTGAAAGCAGAGCAAATTAAAATTTCAACAGGCCGTGTATAAGGTGGTGAGGCTTTCCATAAAGTCTTGGTGATGTTTGTTCTATTTGCTTTCCACCTTTTCTGTAACATACCTATTTTTGCAAGGGACTCGCTGTTTTTAACTTAAATTTATATAAAAGGAACTTAGATTCTCAAATTTAGAGGTGGTAGATATGTATTAATTCCAACTGCATGTTAAAATACTTCACAGTTAAGACCTAACAAGCGTGGATTCCATTTAAGGTCCTCCGCCTGTACCCCGTAATCCCATGATGGGGTTGCTCCGTTGAGTTTCCAGCAGGAGGGAGAAAACATCAAATTTGAGGAATCCCAGAACAGCGACTATTGAAAGACATCTGTGATGGTCGGTGTTTGGGGTTTTAGCTGGCCGGTTTATACAGCTCCTCTCTTTGTCGTCGTTTCCTGAATTCGCAAACAGTTGAGAAACCCAGATAACTGAGGCACTGCGACAGGAAGGTCTGCTCTGCGTGCGCCTCCCTAGGAGTCTGGCTTAGAATCCGTCTCTGGCACCTGACCTGCTCACTGTGTCTCTGGCACTGGCGGACGCCTATGGGCCTCTTCCAGGCAGCCCCCTCCGAGCGCCAGGGAGCAGAGCAGGGCAAGGTACCTGGTTCCTGGGGGACAGATTGGACCAGAACAAGACAAGAAAGCTAAGTTGGACGTGCCCAGTTCCTTCTTCCAGACTCCTGTTAGCTTTCCCTGCTCCCCTGGGGAGAAGGGGTCCGTGGAGGGAAGAAAAGCTCAGCCAGTGTCTCCAGTTATCACTTAAAACTCGGGAACATCTAGAAAACACTTAATCCGGCACATCTGTGTGAACACAAAACATGGCAGTAACGGCTGCCTCATCAGCGGAGTGCTGATATTAGAACTTCCTATGGAAGCACACAGCCGGGTTATTCCCCACTGGAGATCAGCACAGTCCCAACAACTGCTTTTTTGTTTGTTTGTTTGTTTTTCAAAGAAGATGAGAGTCTCCCTCACCCCCTCCAATCCCTAGGCTTTCAGAGGACTTTCATATATAAGGCTTCTGAGACAGTTTACACTTTACCACGTTCTTTGAGGTGTATCTCCCTGTGGGATGGATATTCGTTCCCATTTTACAGATGAGAAAGTAGAGGCCAAGCCATAATAAGGAAACCCACCCCAACTTGGACTTTACACACATGTTTGCTAGATTCTTCTAAGGTCGGGCTCTTTCTGCTTTCCCTTCATGGCCCCTGGTTCCAAACTGTGTGTTCTGCAGTCCCTTGCAGTCACTTGTCCATCCGGCTTTCAGGTTGGGGGCTGTCCTGTCTGTCCAACAGCCCAACACCCTTGGTTTTGTAAAGCAGAGTCTTTCACTGAGACCCAGGAACCCTGAGACAAAGTGAAACCACCAGTATTGGTGAAGGTGGTGTTGGCGGCTGGGACGCAAGAACGCGAGTCCCATTGACTAAATTAAACTTGACTGGGACCTCCTGGGGGCCACGGGGTTCCGGTTAGTGTCCGTTCACTTTGTTGGCAGAGCAGCTTTGGGGAAAGAGGCCGTCGCGGCCAGTACGGGTGGGGAAGGAACAGAGAAAGGGAGACGATACGCCCAAGCTCCCAGGTGCCGTTGGGGTGACCTGCCCAAGCTCCGGCACCCCCGTAGGGCTTTCTACTCCCCTCACTGGGTCACCTCCAGCCTTTAGAGCTCCGCCAAGATGCACACCCTCGGAGAAGCCTCTCTTGCCCTTGCTGGGGAGAAGTGCTAGTGGAGACTTTGTTCTTCTCCATGGAGGTGTTTGTTGTGGTTGGAGGCTTACGCGTTCATGTGCTGGTCTGGAGAGGGTCTGTCCTTCGCAGGCTTCTGAGGGTGGGGACCCTCTGTGCGACGCTCGTAACGGCCTGGCGGATGGAGTGGCTGTCGTGTGGATGGGAGGGTGGCGATATGCGTGGGAAAGCGTCAAGCCTCCGTGGTCTCTTTTCCCCTTAAATATGGTTAGAGCTTCCCGGAAGGGGCTTGAGGCCTGTCGTCGGATGGTACAACTTGAGGGCAAGTGTGGGAATTGGGGAAGGCCGCGTGCCTGGTGTGAGGGTAGCAGGGTGCTGCAGGAGTGGGGGGCAGCTTGGCAGTGGCCCGGAAGGGAACAGGGCTTGAAGAACGGGGTCATGGGGACCGTCAGCAAAGGGGGTGGCGGAATGAGGCGGAGCGGGAGGAGGCTGGAAACCCCGAGTGTGTGTCTGCAGGTGATGGGTGGGGAGGACAGTGGGAGGGTGGCCGGACCTGGGGAAGGCCCGAGGTGATGCTGGGAAGCCAAGTTTGTGCAGAGATGAGGCCTCGCTTCTGTGGCTGCGTTATCTCACTTCTTCAAGCAGGAAGCGCAGCTGCTGAGCCCCACCGCAGGAGCGCGCCCGGCCGGAGCTCTGGCCACCAGAGCCTACTTTGAAAATAAAGTCGGTCACCTTAATGACTGCGTGCCTTCGGCAAAAATTCCCATCAAAGCAGATGAAGCCCACCAGTTGCCTGTCATCTTCCCCACCAGTAAGCCTGTCAGCAAATTGGTGGACTTTTTTTTTTTTTCCCTCTACCTTTTCTTCTGCCTTTACACGCACAAATATACACATACAAATACAGGCTCCCCTCCTTAGCTGAGTCTAATGTGTTTCTGGAAACAGGAGATAGAGCCGCTTTTTTTCTTTTGTTTTGTTTTGATAGCCATATATCATGGCCTATTCCACGGAGATAAATGGTGATGCATTACCAACTGATTGAAAAAAATCCAACCCTGGTGTTGCTTAATACCCTTACACACCTGCAGGCCAACCCATCAGATATTTCTGCATGAACGCAAAGCACTAACAGCCACAGATACCGAATTACTTGATGCTTTATTAAACTTGTTCCTGGGCATGTTCGCAAACAGTACAGAGGGTAGTATATGGTGTAGTATATGGTGTCGGTTGTGAATTTTCATTTTTTCCCCCCTGTCCTCTCCTTTGCAACTTGAAATGACCGCAGACGACTCTGTTGGAAATACTAGAGACATTCTCTAGATTGGACTCCGTTCGGTCGTCTGCTCTTCAGAAGCAAATGCTGGGACTCGGGCAGGACTCAGGAGGGTGGACAGGATCCTAGGTCTGATGCACGGTGATTTTGAACATCGGGAGTGCTGGACCGGGACCTCTCCTGCTGCAGACTGATGCCCACCAATACTCTCATCGGTGCCCGTGCGTGAACATCCCACGGCAGCTGTGATCTGGGTAGTACGTTCTGTGTAGAAGAAAATACTTGCAAGTTGGAGTGGGGATTTATTTATTTATTTTTTATTATTTTTTTTAAAAGATTTTATTTATTTATTTGGCAGAGAGAGATCACAAGTAGACAGAGAGGCAGGCAGAGAGAGAGGAGGAAGCAGGCTCCCCGCTGAGCAGAGAGCCCGACGCGGGACTCGATCCCAGGACCCTGAGATCATGACCCGAGCCGAAGGCAGCGGCTTAACCCACTGAGCCACCCAGGCGCCCCTGGAGTGGGGATTTAGATAGTGAGAATCTGAATGACAGACACCTGAGCAGTGTGCATGTTCACACATATGTTTGTACGTGTGCACACGTACATACGTGTGCAGACACGGCACCCTAGTTACATAAAGTGGTGTGGGGTTTTTTCCACATCAGCACGTATGAACTCACCGCTTCAGTTTCCACAACGGATAAATTAAGAGAACGTGGTTTTTTCTTCCACCTTGTATGAGTCTAGCCTTGTTCGGTTGCATTAGTAATTTAAAAATACGAGCTGACAAGCACCTAGAAGTTGCTGTGTCTTTTTTTTTTGCTATGTCTTTATAAGTTGTCATTTCGAGGCAGTATTGTAACACACACACACACACACACACACACACCCCTTTAATCCTCCAAGAGCGCCGTGTGACAAGACTTTTCTTGGTCCTGTTGCTCCCATGAGGAAGTGGAGGCCCAGAGAGGTGAGTTCTGCTGCAAGCACCTGTCAGAAGCTGGGATTCAGACCCAGGCCTTGGGTTCCAGGGTCCATCCCATGGTCCTCAGACACACACTTTGCACGGCTGGGGAGGCACGTTTGCAATCCTGGCACTAGGGTTTTATTTCCAGCTGCAGGGCAGAAAGATGATTTGGGGTTGACCTAGTTGAGTGCAGGAGGCCTGACCACCCCCACCATCACTGCTGTGCGCCCCGTGGGCTGTGGGGTCAGCCTTCAACAAGATGCCCCTGTGTGATAGAAGATCAAGTGTGTGTCAACAGAAATGACCAGCGGGCCCCTCAGACTTTGCTGATTACCAAATAGAAAACCACCCCTGCTGGTGAGGGGTTTCCTTCCTGCCTTCTCGGGGCTTCTGGTAACCAAGGGGGTGCTGGATAGCGGGCGGCCCTCCGGTTCCTCTGGAGCGAGCCCCCCTTGCTCAGGAGGCCCAGGGAGTAGTAGTAACAGCTGTCACTTGGCTGGCTGGTGGCCTTACCACCACGTTTTCATGGAGGCCTTGACCGCAGACCCGTCCACGGCTGACTTTGCACCTGTGAATGACTATCCTCCCTGGTCTGCAGTGATGGCGAGACAAGCCGCCTGGCCTGAGGGAGGCACCTCGAAATTAGAAGGCTTGTAGCCCAAGAGTGGGGACTCCGGAGGACTGCCTTCCCCTCCGAGGAGACACCCGAGAGAACTGAAAACAGGTGTTCAAACCGAATCGGCCAGGGGAGTGTTCATAGCCTCCCCCCTCACAGCGGTCGGGAGGTGGAAACAAGCCGGAAACGTCCATCAGCCGAAGAGTGGATAACGAAAGTGTGGTGTCTCTCTACGGGAATGTCACCCATCCGTAGAGAGGGACGAAGTCCCGGCTAGGGCGCAGAGGAGCCTTGAAGGCTTGGTGCTGAGTGAAGGAAGCCCCACACAGAAGACCGCGTATTGTATGCTTCCCTTTATGTGAAATGTCCAGAAAAGGCGAATCTGTAGAGACTGAAAGTTGGTGGTTGCCAGGGACTGGTGTGGGGACAAGAGGGGAACAGGGAGTGATAGCTACAGGGTCTAGGTTTCTCTCTGTGGTCATGAAGATGTTCTTAAACGGACCGTGGTGGTGGTTGACACGAGTCTGTGACTACATTAGAAGCTATTGAATTGTGGGCTTGAAATGGGTTAATTGGGTAGTGTGTGAGCTTGTACTTGGTAAAGACACAACCTATAGCTTGATAAAGCTGTTCTGTTACGAGAGCGTACGTCACCTACAGTAGCAGAGGCCCCTGCAGAGCCAAGATACCTTTTAGGATACAGAACACTCAGGGCAGGGATACCTAGTCCTGTCTCTGTTGGGGGAGCCCAGGGAAGCTGTTCTTGGGAGTGCCTGGGACTTGGTCACGTGCATCCCGATGCTACCTGAAATACACACTGGGCCTCTCACCCCTCCAGCCCACGGGTCCCTGGGTCCCATGGCCCAAGCACAGAAACCAGTGGATCGGGCACCTGATGTGGCAGAGGCTGCATCAGGCGGATTCTGCTCACTGTAGCCTTCCCTCCTGCCCATCGAGGCCCTCTTGGTATGAGCCTTGCAGCCATCTGCTTGAGGGCTGAGGAGGCAGGCCCCAGAAACAGCCCTTGACCAACAGCAGACGGGGTCTGGGGAGAAACACCCCAGTTCCCTTACTCCGTGGTGGGGCGCGGACTCCCACAGCCCCTGTGGGGTCGGCTCTGGATAGCGATGGAGGGCCAGCTTGGGGACCTGACGGCTTCTTCCTCGGCTCTTTTCCCTGCCTGTCTCACGTCCTTGCTCCCCTCCCAGCGTTCCTGGGACCCTCTCCCAGACAGGAACCGGAGCCGTTGGGTGCCCGAGTTCTGCTCTGAGCCAGGCTCCAGTGCACGTGGCAGTGATGCTCCAGCTGTGAGCGAGTGACACAGAGTCCCTATTCTCCTGGGGCTTAGAGGAGGACGTACCTGTACATACAGATGTGCGTATGTGTAGCTCTATGGGCCAGTTCTAAAAACAGGACGGTTCGTTTCAGCGGGGTGGAGAAGGCTGGTGGTGTTGGGAAGTTGCTCCGGTGAGATCTGTACAAGTCCGGTCAGCCGATGACCGGCGAGCAAAGGCAGCCCCTGCCAAAGGCCTCCTCTCTTCGGGATCATCCATCGTGAATGAGCCTGCCCTTACCTGGTGGGGGAGGGGCGGAGAGGGGCGTGGCGGGCATGACGTCATGGAGGTGACCAGCCCTGCTGGTGCGGTGGGTGGGTGCCTGCAGCCTTCCCGTGGTGGGCCTGGCCCCAAAGCTGGGTATTTGCTGGCCCCAAAGTGGCAGGCAGGACCCCTCGCCTCCCTAGAGTGGCTGTTTCTCCGTTCTCCTTCCATGTCTCATGCTTCTTCCCGTCTGACTTGGTCCTTGTGCCTGTTTGTGTCTCTCTCCTTCCTTGTTTGGATGGCCTGTCTGGTGTCTCTCTGTCCGTTTTTTGCCGCGTCGGGGGGAGGGGACTCCATTTGTGTTTTTTCGTATCTCCGCGTCTGTCTCCAGGTTCGCTCTGCCCCCTTCTTCATTGAGCAGCTGTTTACTGGGCCCCACCGTGTACCGGCCGCTGCGCTGGGGGCTGGGACATGGCGCTGAGGAAGGGAGTGCCTCGGAGGGAAGAGGTTTCCGGCCCAGGAGTCCCACCTGCAGGCGCTGGCCCCTGTCGGTGCCGTGGGGAGAGGGGCTGATCTGTATGACCGCAGGAATTGGAGGGTTTTCTCTGAGTTTGATGGTGGAGGAGCTCAAACTGGAAGGGAGACCTGGGAGATAACCAGGCCCGGAGCACGTGCCAGTGCCGTGTGGTGTCACCGCTCGCTGGGGGGCTCGAGCGGCACCGGTGAGGGTGTGGGGGCCAGATGGGGCTGGTGGGGTCAACCCCGGGCTTGGTTCTCGGTCCTAGGAACAATGGGATGCAGTCAGAAGGTTTGAAGCCCAGGAGGGGCATGAGCGTAATTATGTATTTACTTCTTTATTTTTTAAAGATTTATCTATTTTAATGAGCCCTTGCATACACGAATGGGGGAAGGGGGAGAGGGGAAGCAGAAGGTCCCCACTGAGCTCACAGCCTGGTGCGGGGCTCGATCTCATGACTGTGAGATCGTGACCTGAGCCGAAATCAAGAAGCAGACGCTTACCTGACTGAGCCATCCAGGCACCCCAATATGAGCTTACTTAAATTTCTTAAAAAAGGCTCTGGGGGTAACTTCTGGCTACTTCAATAGGCCAAGCAAGAGATCGAATGACTTGGATTATGGCATTGGGCGTGGGAATGGAGAGAAGTTGACTGAGTCAAGAGTAATTTAGAAAGCAGAACTGATAATTGCCTGAAGACAGTGTTACAGTATATGAAATTGTTTCCTTTATGAACTTGTGTCAGATTTTTATTATAAGTTTGCTGTAAGGAGAAAAACTCACAATAGGCCAATTGGGAGAGTCTCACCTAAAGATATTTTGTGGGGAGCGAGGGCAGTAGATTATCACTGCTAGACTTGATAGGAAAAAAATAGATTTGCTTCACGGCACCAGCGTCTTGACTGGCAGGGAGCTGGGTGGGTAACGTCCGGAACAAACCTCACTGCCCTGAATGTTCTTAGGGGAGCGTAAACAGCTAAATCGGCCATGCCACTTTCCTCCCAGAAGGCTGTAAGTTTCAGTGTACACTAAGGGTCTGTGTTTTGGAGTTTGTTTCTGGGGAGTGGGGATAAAGAGAAAGGACTCCAGGTTTCTGGGTTCGGTGAGGAAGAGGGATCTGGCCTCCATCCCTCTCCCCACCAGGGTTTAGAGGCACCTCCGCTCCCAAAACAAAACGGCCTCTCGTGGTTGAGAAGTGATTTTAAAACTCTCAGGTTTGCAACAGTTTTAGACTCACACAAACATCGCAGACGTAGGACAGGATTTCTGTGTACCGTTCCTCCCGCTTCCCCTGGTGATCACGTCTTTCTTGCTCAGTCAGCAAACCCGGGGCCCTGACACTGGTACAGTATGATCAAAATACAGACCGGAGGGGCGGCTGGGGGGCTCAGTCGGTTAAGCGTCTGCCTTCAGCTCAGGTCAGGATCTCGCATGCACATTCTCTGTCAAATAAATCTTTAACCGATAAAGTGAAATAAATTACAGACCCGAATTGGTTTTCACCATTTTGTACGTGCTCTCGGGCTTGGGTTGGCTTCGAGCTGCACGGAGATTGCTCACGTGTATGCCGGACAGAGGTGCCCATTTAAAGTCTTTGCGCATTCCTTCATGCTCCTGTCCACCAGGCTGTTTCTGGTCGGGCTAGACCCATGGGAAGAAAGTAGAGAGCTTCTGGTTCATTCTCTCTCTCTCCCTCCTAATTGTGTTCACTGCAGCCCCATTCCGGTTCCTGCCTGTGAAGGGTCACGAACCTTTCCTGCTGTTTCAGCCCTGACTCTAAGTGCCTTTATTCACCTGTCGGCTTCCTCCATCCCAGGCCCAAGCTCCCTCCCTGTCTCCCATTTCCAGGGACACCTTTTTCCTGCATCTCTCTTCAGTGCAAGGACTGAGATATACATGCCAGGAGTCTTAGGGTTGCACGTGATAGAAACTCAGGTCATCTATAGCTATAAAAGAGAATTTATTGTGTTGTGGAAGTAGCGTTTCCTTGGGCAGGAATGGCGCTTCCGATGTGACTGGACCTTAGGGGACCAGACAGTACATCCGGGTTCCATCTCTCCTTTCTCTATGGCAGGTGGCATGCCCCCTGCTTCCCCCAGACTCCTGTCTTATCAGTCAGGCAGCAGCCCAGCAACAAGAGAGATTTTATAAATATCTCTGGACAAAAAGGGCCGGGAGGATGCTGGTGCACCAGGGGCTCGTCCCTGAACCAATCATGGTGCCACAGCATGGGGCATCTTGGTCATTCCCAGGACGCTGGGCCCCCTGTTGCTGGTCAGGAGAGGCAGATCAGCTTCATCTGAAGCACGTAAAATGGATCCATTCCAGGAAAAGTAGTGTTTTGACAGAAAAAAGAAGAGGAAGGGACTGGTCAAACTTGTCTCTTTGTGACAGTCCCTGGTCATCCTATGGTTGGGAGGGAGATCCCCTGGGACAGGTGACCATTTAGAGGGGGAGAGGGTGCTCTTGGGTCAGGTGGCCATCCTGTTGGGGACAGGGGTCGCCCTGGGTCAGGTGGCCGTTCTGTGGGGGGAGACCTCTCCCCTGGGTCAGGTGGCCATCCTCTGGGTGGGGGTAGGGTCTCCCCTCTCCCCCGGGTCAGCTAGGCATCCCGGCCCAGTCTGGCAAGGAGTGGGTTGGAGCCCTTCAGCAGCAGGGGTTATAGGGAGCAGAGACTGCCTCCTGCTTCTGCCTGTTGCTCTACAACCCTCCCAGGGCTTAGTTTCGAGCAGCCCACTTCTTCCTTACTTGTGTGGAATCCTGCGGTCTGGCTGGGGCGCAGGGGCAGGGGAGGGACGGAGCAGGCCTGTGGCTGCGTCCTCGGGTGGCGTGACCTCAGGCTTCTGATGCGCCCGTCTTCACCGTCTTTTAGTGGATATCATGGAAATCAAGGAAATCCGCCCCGGGAAGAACTCCAAGGATTTTGAGCGAGCAAAAGCTGCCCATCAGAAGAAAGACTGCTGCTTCACCATCTTGTACGGGACCCAGTTCGTCCTGAGCACCCTCAGCCTGGCAGGTGAGCACGCCCCCCGCGGGCTCTTGTCCCTGCCCGTGCCTGGCTGCCTTCCGAGCATGCTCCGTGGTAGCATAAGGCTCGCACGTGCCTGCGCCTCCTGTGCCTCAGGGCCATCGTGGTTTCGAATTCTCACCCTGCGCCTTTCTCGCTGTGTGCCTTGGAGCAAGCTACTCAGCCTCTCTGAGCTTCTGCTTGCTCAGCTCTGAAACGGGGAGCATGGTAACGCCGGCCTCACTGGGACGTTGTAAGCATTGTGTTAACGGCCTGGTTGGCGCGCGCGGAGAGCTGAAGGCGGGTTATAGTCGTCCAGCAGAGCCTGGCCTACATCCAACTAAACTGGGGACACTATCCTGAAATCCTACATCCCACACGCATGTGCACGTGCGCACACACACACACCTACATAGATGCATGCAAGCTCACACATGTGCACACAATACAACAGCCACACGTGTACACACACACACACACACACGTGCAGGCACATATGCACTCACATAGACACACGACCTGGAGGTGAGAATTCCAGCCATCCCTATAAATTTACCCAGATGTCGAAGGGGCCTCTCAGAGGCCAGAGGGTGAGCTGTGGAAAAGCTCAGGCACTTGGCTCAGGGGCAGAAGCTTGTCACTCCCTTCAGGTCCAGTCCTAGAATTCGTTGATTCAGACCAGTCTGTACAGCTGGGAGTGATGAGAGAAAATAAATCCCGTTCAAAGTAGACCCACGTGGGGGGAACAATGAAAGCTAAGCAGTGTCGGGAACATTGAAATTAGGGCCCGGTAGCTTTGTGATTTGCTTTCTCGCTCACATGCACCTTTGAGCACATCATCTGTGCTGGGCTAGAGGCCACTAGGACTCTAGGGCTGAAGGAGAGCAGTCACTGCCTCTCAGGAGCTCACAGTACACTGTGAAAAGAGAGACAGTCCATTCACAATACAGCACGCTGTAGGAGGGCAGAGGGTCAATTTCAGGGAAGACTTTGCAGAGGCAGTGACTTTAAAATTGGGTTTTGAGGCATCTGTAGGAGTTGGGTGGCGAGAGGGAGGCCAGTCCGGGGAGAAGTTTTCCGTGTCTGAGGGCTTGAAGGAGGGAAATAGCAAGCTGGGTGTGGGACATGATGAGTGGACGTCTGATTGATGGTATGTGGTTGGTGCAGAGATGGGGCTGGAGAGAGGGGCCTGTGCCCATGAACTTCAGGATTTTGTCCACTTAGCCATGCTGCAGGCTGAGGCCTGGTGGTTCTCGGTAGGGAAACGATGAGAGCAAGAGAGAGACAACGTGTCTTGGAGTCCAAAATGCCATCTCTGTTCCACTCTGGGGTCTTTCTTTCAGAGTTCTAGATTTCAGGTTCAGTGGGGACACGGACAAGACTGGGATTCAGATCCCGGCTTCCCACTTATGGGCTTGGCCAGGTCTTCTAATGCTTCTGAACTTAATTTTCTCCTCATTCCCACGGGAAGAGGGAGAATAGCAACCTCGGCATGCTCTCGTCCAGATAAACAAGGTACCTGGTCCTTCCTTAGGAGGTGGTTAACTCAACGAGAGGTCTGCACTGCTAGCTCCATTTTACTAGTGAGGAAATGAGGCACAGAGGGGTTAAGGAGATAGCTGAATGTCACACAGCCCCAAAGTAGTGCAGTGGAACTTGTCAGTGATGCCAGGCTCTTACCTACTGCCCGATGCTGCCTCTCTCCCCTCTCCCTGGCCTTCATGAGAAACGGGAAATGCTGAGGGCAGCTCAGGATTGGGGTGGGAATTACCCCAGGCCCTGCACCATATTTGCTCATCTAAGGGTAAAAGCTAAAACTCCTGGGAGGAAAAAAATTTGTCCCATTTGTCATCCTTGCTGTAGAAGGGCCATTAGGGGCACGTGGCTTCATCTTGGACCAAAAGCAGGTCTTAGAACCATGACGATGTGAAGGAGAGGCCTTCTTGGTGTCCATGTGCAAAACCAGAAACCAGTGCTGGGTGCTCCCATCCCCGGGGTCTGTGTGGGGCTGGGATGGCCAGGGGCCCCCACCTCTCTGCGGAGATCTTCCCAGGGACTAACTATGTTTCCGTCTGTGTTCACCTCTGCAGCCGACTCTAAGGAGGATGCGACTAAGTGGCTCTCGGGCTTGAAAATCTTACACCAGGAAGCGATGAGCGCGTCTACACCCACCATCATTGAGAGGTATGGACTTGCGCTTGTGTATCTTGTCTTGCCGCACTCATTGATTCTGCTCCCTTTCGCCAACATGAGCGAGGGAAAGGAAAGAGCAGTGGTTCGCCTTGGAGGCTCAGGGAGGGTCCTGCGGGCAGAGGCTGCGGGCTCTCCAGCATCTGGCCAGAGAGCTTCTCCGAGTGCGGGGCCGTGCTGAGCCTGCTGGGGTAAGGAGTTTGCTGAAACCGAGGTCGCAACAGGCATTGGTGGCGTCTGAGGGGAAGACTGAGGGCTTCCTTCTTATAGCATTAGGAAGGGATTCAGCCGACTCACCAAAGGGCTGTCCCATACAGGGTACGGGGTTTGCCACCCACTCGGGACGTCCTTGTCCGTGCATCCAGTATCGTGGAGGTCCACGTGGGCTTGGCGTGGGAATGCTGGTCCCCTTGATTAAAACTGTGTGATTCCCACTGTTTTTCTCATCAGCTTTTTTGGGGGATAATGAACACGAGGATTGTCGGTTTAAGGAGTGACAGCTTCTACGTGTTGGGGGGCCCTCTTGGCTCAGCCAGGGCGTCTCAACCACAAGGAGGCAACCGCTTCTTCCCGAGCTGCTCGGGTTAGCAAGTTGGAAAGATCTGCTTGTTTCCAGTGTCCTGTGTCCCCATTCCATAGAACCGACCGACACTGGGGCTCTGTACTAACTCTCTCCCCGGTGCTGTCTGTCTGTCTCAACTCTCTCCCCAGCTGGCTGAGAAAGCAGATCTATTCAGTGGATCAAACCAGAAGAAACAGGTGAGCTCCGTTTGTGTTTCTGTGGTTTTCTCCAGAACATTCTTCTGATGTTCTTTCCTTGAAACGTTCCGTGGCAGCCGCAGCCTGTTCTGTGGTGTGGAAAGGCCCTCGTGCGGTCTGGCTGGACCTGCGAGGGGCCGGACCCCGTGCCGGGTGCTGGGGGCTGATGGTGACACAGCCTGCACGTGGCTGGGGTCTCCATTCCGTGGACATTGCAGAGACCGCTGTTTTGCCGTGGAGTGCTTGGACCGTGTCCTTGAGGCCCTCGCATTCGAGCACCTTCTGTGTCCTGGGGAGACATGAGTTCCCCGAACGGCACGTCTCAGAGCGTTTCCCTGTCAGCGCATGGGGTGCTCCTCTGTGTGGAACCTTTTTGTAACAAACGTGGTTTGACCTTGAACTTGGCAGTGCGATTTCCTCACTGAGGAGAAGTCATTTTCTTCTTGATAAACACAGAGTGCCTCCTAGTCTGTTAGGGTCGTGAGTACCAGCGTACTGCTGCTTGGAAACCTTGGGGTCTCCCTGTGTTGTAAGTGGCGTGAAGCAGAGACAGGTTCGAGTCCTACAGGAGGGATCCCAGCAGCGAAGTGGTTTCTGGTCTAACGTTTCGAGAGAGGTGCTAACAATTTGTATTTCTCCTGTGGTGCAAGAGGGCACGCCTTTCCCGACACCCTGCGTCACTAGACCTTCGGCGATCGGGTGGGTGAAAGGCAACAGCAGATACTTGTTAAATTGGTATTTATTTATGAGTGAGATTGAACGTTCTCTCATCCAGTCTTTTAGGTGACAATTCAGTTATTATTTACCTAACGATAGCGGTACCTGGGTGCCTGGGTACCCGCCTTGGGCTCAGGTCACGGTGCTAGAGTTCCGGGATCGGGTCCCGCGTCGGGCTCCTTGCTCAGCGAGGAGTCTGCTTCTCCTTCTGCCCCTCTCCTCCCTCATAATCTCTCTCTCTCTCTATCTCATTCTCTGTCTCTCAAATAAAATCTTTAAAAAAAATAACATAATGATAAATCTTACCATTTACTGAGCACTCAGCGTGCCACATACCACACTTATGCTCAGCGCTTAAAATTATTGTATCAATTTAGGGTCGTGTAAGACCTTCTTAAAAAATTTTATGTGATCTTCCTTCCTTCGATTCTGTTAAGATCTGTTAGCATGGAACGTGAGGTCCCAGCTAACCCCTCCAGGTCTCCCCTGCTGTCCCTTTCCATCTCTGAGGTTCCCGGGTGTTGGGCCAGCGTCCTGCAGTCACTGGTGATGTCCGAGCTTGGGCGTGCCGCCATGCTTTCTCCCACGAACGCCGCCGGACGGGATGGTGGAGGAGCCGTCCCCACCAGCGTTGGCACGTTCAGGAATGGTGGGAGGTCCGCCCAACGCGCACCCCGTGGCCCCCCTCCCCCCACGCTCCCTCCCCCTCCATCTGTCCAGCATTCACTGTCTGGTCCCACCCCCCGGGCTGCGCTCTGGTGTTACGGAGGGGATCTGGGGAGGTCCCCGCGTTGGAGGATTTTACTCACACTCTGGTGTCTTCCAGCCTCCTAGGTGGGGCCTCTCCAGTGTTTACTTTCTGTGTGGCTTGGGGTGATTCATTGTTGAGGTTGGCGCAGGGATGACTCCCGGGCCCTCTCTCCGCGCACGGTGGTGCGGAGTCCCCCAGACAGGAAGTCTGCCTGTCCCTCTTGTCAGACTGGTCAGCCCCTCTTTGGCCGTCTCGCTCAGAACGGATCCCTGCACCTCTTCTACAGAGACCCGTCTTTCCGACGGCCGGTCCAGAACCTTCGGCAGAGAGGAAGCCTTTTTCTGGACTGGCTGCCCTGGTGACTTGCGTCCCGTTCGCGCTCCCCGACCTTCCTCCCGGTGGGCAGAGCCCAGCGGCTCCATCAACACGTGGAAAATCCCACCTTTCCTGTAGTTCTGGGAGGCCGGGAGGGAGTTTTTCAAAAGGCCGAGGTACCAATTGAAAGGGCAACTGACTTCGGCTCTGCCAGTTTCCCCTCCTTTCCTGTCGCCCACAACTGGTGGCGTTTCCTGAAGGAGAACAAAGGAGTGGCAGCAGCCAAGGAAAGACTCCGGCTGCGGGAGGCAGGCTCCAGCCCGGCCCAGTGCGGGCGGCGCCGGCGCCCAGTGCTTTCCTTGGCCCGCGCACCTCGTGTCCCCGCCCAGCATCTCCCGGCGCAGAAGGGTAGCAGCTGTCCCTTCCCAGAGGAGCCGGCGCATTGCGTGCCCTTGGAGTGGGGGCGTGCTTCTGGAATGCTCGCCGACCGGGGTGCTCGGCGCCCTTGGACCCATTTCGTGAGGACAGTGAGGCCAAGCCGAGTTCGGGGACTTGCCTGTGGCAGTCTGGCTTGCCGCGCGGGGCTCCGTCGTGGGGGGCTTACCTGTCCCGACTGGGTGTTGCTTGTCTTCTTTTGTAAGTACTCAGGAAAGCCGGTAAAAGGCAGACCTCTTAGCCCCCCCTACCCCTCTGCCATGGCCTTTAAGTAAAAACTATTTAGTTGGTTTGATTGTGGCAACATTGACACAACATAAAACCTATCATTTTAAGCACGCACCTCCGTGGGATGAAGTACACGCGTACGTGTCGGTCACGGCCGTCCCCTTCAGAGCGCCCTTCACGCCCCACAGCTGAAACTCAGTCCCATGACGCCCCCTCCCCATTTCCTCCTTCCCCACCCTGATAACCTCTGCTCTGCCTCCCGTCTCCGGGAGAGTGATGGGGCTGGGTACCTTGTACGAGGGGAGTCAGGCCGTCTTGGTCTTGGGGTGACTGGCTTGTTTCATTTAGGACAACGTCTTTGCGGTTGTCCCCGTGTGCCAGGGGCAGGTGTCAGAATGTCCCTCCTCTGGAAGGCTCCATAATGTCCCCTGTTCATCTGTCGATGGGCACTGGGATGGCTTCCCCGTTCTGGCTGCCGTGAGTATGGTTCCTGTGGACGTGGGTGTGCACGTCCCGCTTTCGGTTCTTGTGCGCATGACCCGGACGTGGAGGTGCTGAACCAAGGGTAGTAGGGCTCCATCCTGACACCGAGCGCCCGGCTGCTTTCCAGGGCGCTGGCAGCCTTCTGTCCCTCCAGCTGTGAGCCGGGGCTCCCTTCTTCCCACGTGCCTGCCTGCGCTTGTTTTCCCCTCCCTCCCTTCCTCGCTCCCTTCCTTCCTTTCTTCCTTCTCCCTCCCTCCTTCTATCCATCCATCCATCCTGCCTCCCTTCCTGCCTGCCTGTCTCCCTCCCTTCCTTCCCTCTATCTCTTTCTCTCAAACATAGTTATCTTAATGGGTGTGAAGTAATAGCTCATTTTGATTTTGTTTTGCCTCTTCCCCATTGCCAAGGATGTTGAGCATTTTTTCATGTGCTTTTTACCGTTTGTCTTATCTTGAGAAATGTCTGTTCAGGTCCTCCTTTGCACATTTAAAAATTTCAGCTTACGATTTTGTCCTTCTTCAACTTTCAAGGCCTGACCCTGAGGTAGGAACTATATAACCTTTTATTTTTCATTCTTTCTAGTCTTCATGATGCTTTTCTTTAGCATTACAAAAGCATACATGGTTTTTTTAAAAATATAAAAGTAATTCATGTTCATTATAGAAAATTTTATAAATTCTGAGCACTAGAATCTGTGTAGAGGTGATATTAAATGATAAGCACCATTAACCCCAGCTACACTTTGTTTCAGTAGATATATCCCCCTTCAGCTTCGTTTTTTCACTTGTTTATTTTACTTCATTAAAATCTAACTACAGGGGCACCTGGGTGGCTCAGTGGGTTAAGCCTCTGCCTTCAGCTCAGGTCATGATCTCAGGGTCCTGGGATCGAGCCCTGCATCGGGCTCTCTGCTTAGCGGGGAGTCTGCTTCCCTTCCTCTTTCTCTGCCTGCCTCTCTGCCTACTTGTGATCTCTGTCTGTCAAATAAATAAATAAAATTAAAAAAAAATCTAACTATACACATGATATTCTTTCTTATTCTTCTTTAATTTCTAAACTTGGGGAGGGGCGCCTGGGTGTCTCAGTCAGTGAAGCGTTTGCCTTTGGCTCAAGATGTGATCTCAGAGTCCTGGGATCGGAGCCCTGCATCGGGCTCCCTGCTCGGCGGGGAGTCCGCTTCTCCTTCTCTCTCTGCCCCTCCCCCACTTGTGCATGTGCACGCGTGTGTGCACTCTCTCTCTCTCTTTCTCAAAATCGTAAAAGATAAATTTGGGGATAACTTCACATTTAGAGAGATGATGCAAAGATACTGTAGGAACTCCCCAATACCCCTGTGCCCGGGTCTCTCTCAGGCTCCCCTCGTGCACTACCCAGTCGTGTTTGTGGAAGCGGAGGATCCAGCATTGGCACAGGACTCTGAGGAGAGCCCTGGACGGCATTTGGAGCTCACTGTTTCCCCACCGAAGTGCTCTTCCTCGTTCCAGATCTGACCCCGGACCCCCCATTACACCGCCTTGTTCTGCCGCTTGGTCTCCTTTGCGTCGGGACCGTTTCTCCATCTTTCCTGATGACCTTGACAGTTTTGAGGGATACGTCCAGGTATCTCCTAGCATCTCCCTTAGTTGGTTTTGGTGGGACTTTTTGTCATGACGAGGCAGGAGTGATGAGGAGGCTGAGGTCATCGCAGAGGTGAACTCTTATCCTGTTTTGTTGTCGCCACCCGGAGGGCTGTGTGTTCTCTAGGGCTTGTCAGTGGTGAGGTCACCCTTGGTCGCCTGGCCGAGGTGGTATTGGGAAGATAGCTCCTTTGTAAAGTCACCCCCCGCCGCCATTCTTGGGGAATAAGTCACTGAATCCAGCCCGCCTTAAAAAAGGGGAGATTAGACCACTTTTGGGTCAGGTTAAACTGTAAGAACATCTAGGCTTCCTTGTAGCTCTTAAGGAAAGTGATGTCGGTGCCTACGTTAGAAATCCACCAATGGGAATGAGACGCTTGATTTGAGAAGTTGTCTTTTGTTTGTCATTTAATCTGTGTTCTAGTTTTTCCTTATGGTCACATTATCACCGAATCATGTTCCAAGTGAACATAGGACAGGACCCTCAGAAGAAGAGTTTTCGGGGTCACTGTAGGATTCTTGGCCTTGTGCCATGACTCCCCTCCCCCCACCCCCCCACTGGGCAGACAGGCTCTGCTTTCCTTGAATCTTACCTTCCTGTTGCTGCTCACGTTGGCAGGGGCTCCCTGGGGTCGGCGGTCTCGCTGGTTTGGTCTTCCTAGTCGGAAACTTTGTCGGAAAGTTCTCCCTTTCATTCCTAGACATGACATTGAGCAAATGGAACATTCTAGCTTGGGAAAGCTTTCCTTGTGACATTTCCAGGCCTGGGGGGGACTAAATCGAAGGTGTCAATGCTTTAACGGTAACTCTTGGCTCGATTTTTAGAAGAGAACGCCCAACCCACCCCCATCTTTGAGCCTTTACAGTTGAGTTGTCTCTTATCTGGAAATTAGGTTCTGAGTTTGGGGTGAAAGGTGAACATTTTTGTGATCAAAATACCCCTTGAGAAAGTCCCCGAAATCTTCCGTGAGGGTCCCTGGAACTGTGTTCCCTGGTGGGAGGCTCTCAGTGGCCGCATCCCGTGGAGGGGGCAGGAGCCTCCAGGCCTGAGAGCAGAGGGTCTCCTGTGGACATTTCTTTGCCCCTGGGCATAGAACATGGAATTTGCATCTGCCGAAGGTGGGCTGCCCGTTTTTCTTCAGCCTAGCAGGGGCAGAGGGAAGACTGTGCTGGGTTTCAGGAGGCAGAAGGGACAGGGCTTGCAGGCGGGAGACAAGGATGTGGGTCCAGGTCCCTCCTTCCATAGGAATGAAGGTAATAGTGTGGCCCCAGCACATTGGGGTTGGGGGGGCTTTGGCCTCAGGTTGGAGCAGTCCCCGCTCCCTCCCTGCACCGCTGAGATGCTGCTTCACTAGATCTAGCCTGGGGCTCAAGAATTTTGATGCTGGTACCACTCCCCCGGGGATTCTTAGAGAAGCCAGCCTCTGGAGCTGCTCTGTCCAGTACAGTGGCCCCTACCTATAGGTGGCTATTTAAATTAACGAAAATCAAATAAAATTTAAAAATTTAGTTCCTGGGTCATGTTAGCCACATTTCCAATGCTCAGTTGCCACATGTGGCTAGTGGCTACCGCGTCGGACAGCCCAGTTCTAGAACATTTCCATCATCATAGAAAGTTCTGTGGGGCCGTGGTGAGGCTTGAATCTCTGCTTTCACCATTACTGGTTGTGTGAGTTTGGGTAAATGACTTAACTTCTCAGCGCCTTAGTTTTCTAGGCTGTACGAGCGAGCCAGCAGTTGCCGCCTCCCTGGGTTGGTGTGAGGTCTCGGTTGGTGGGTACGTGGAAGTGCTTGGACGGTACCCGGCTTATGCTGACTGATGTCCTTTCCTTAACGCCCACGACGCCGGGGGTGGAGGGGGTGTTGGTCCAGCCTCCAGGAAGGCTGGCAAGTTTCCTGGGGGCAGCGTGGTAAAGGCTGTGGGGGTGCCGTGCCCCGGGAGCTGGGATCATGCCAGGCCGACAGGGACAGGTGCCATGATCGTGGACTGATGCCTGCCATGGAAGGGGGGCAGTGCTCTTTGTGGCCTGTGGTGGGGACCGTTGCTTGGCTTCCCTCTCCAGAGGAACTGGCCTGGTCCTAACCCACAGTCACGGGACTGAGGGGGCAGGAAGCAGACTCTGAGATGGGCATTAGTGTGCGGGATGCTTACTGGGAAGGACGTGGGGCAGGGGCGCCTGTGCGTAGTAGCCAGAATTAGGCTGCCGTGGTCACAGCCACGGCCTGCAGAGCTGTCCTCCGTCAAGGTCCTGAGAGGGCTGGGATGCTGGATGTGACCTTACTCCAAACGGGGAGAGGGGTGAGGTCAGAGGCTGCTGGATTCTTCCCCTCCAGCCTGTCCTGGTTCCGGGTCAGGTGGTACAGCACAGACCCGCAGGCCCAGAGAAGGGAGTGCAGTGGCAAGCTCCCGGCACAGGAGCCCAAGGAAGCTCTGTGGCCCCCAGCTTTACTGGGGGGCTCTGTTGCTCTCCTCCAAGGTGGGGCTTTTGGAGCAGGTGGATTCGGGTACCCTGTAGCTTAGAGCCCAGTGCCCCCAGATCTGACATCATCTCCACTGTCTCCTAGTGCCCCCGTCTTTGTACCTGGAGGTGGGGAGGTTTCTTGACCCTGTTTCTGCCTGGAGGTTCTGGGTTCTTTGAGAGACTCTGACTTCTCTCTTGGTCCTAAATGAGTTTTGTAGGGCCACCAGCTTGGCCAGACCCTCTCCTTTCCCTGTCTTGGGGCACCAGCCCCTGCTGGTCCTCTCTCTTCATCCTATCCTGGCCGGTCTCTTCCTGGACAGCCTGGGGGCTGGGTCAGAAAGAGGGTCTCAGCCAGCCTGCTTGGTTCTCTGCCAGGCCAGTGCCCCCTCCCCACCCCTCACTCCCCCGCCGATGTTTCTGGGAAAGCCCTTGGTGCTGGCCCCGTGGTAATGGAGGCTAGGGCAGCCTCTTGCAGGTAAGGGTGTCTGATGGGAGGGAGGCTGTTAGACTACAGAGGCTAGAGGTGGGGACATTGGGACGGCGGGGAGTGCCCCTTAGCTGTCTGCAGGGGCAGCTGCTGAGGGTAACATGCTTTCCGGATGTACTGGCAGAGGCCGAGTTGACAACGTTGGGGAAACTGGGCCATTTTCTGCCCACATCCTGGGCAGGCTTCCTTCCTTGGCCACGCACAGCCCTGTCCAGTCTGACGTCTCCAGAACACAGACGGTTTTCTCTGACCACACCAACGACCCCCCCAGGCTGCCCTCTCTCGCCCTAGCAGACACTCGGCTCTGCGGCCGCAGGGGTCTGCGTGCCGTGCCCTGGAGCCCCCACGCTCCCCCCAGCCCTCGCCCCTGTTCGTGCTGTCCCCAGAGAGGTGGGGAAATACGGTGATCACAGGCGGACTGCCCTGCAGCCCATCTCTTCTACCTCCCTGCCCGGAGCCTCTCCGAGCCCGTGTCCTCGCCCGAAACGTGGAGGCGGTGATGGCACCCATCTCAGCGGGGCGTTAGAGCGTGGAGGGAGTAGTGTCCGTCCGTCCGTCCGTCCGTCCAGGCCCCGGAGCGGTGCCCGGCGGTTGCCGCCCCTACTGTTGACCGGTGCTGTTGCGGGCATTCCTCTCTCTCCGAATGTGCTCTCCCCTTCTTTCCTCCGCGACGAACTTGCCAACTGGCCCAAGTGAAAAGCACATCTGTGATGTGGTGCACATGACTCTGCCTTTTGGGATCTGATTCAAACCTGGTTTCTGCTGTCACCGAGCTCTGATCTCCAGCAGCGTGTCCCTCCCAAACCCCTCCCCTGTTGCCTGTTCTGAACCCCGAGGGTGGGTAATGCTTCCTGGTGGGGGTCAGGGGTAGGGAGGGGTTAGGGAACATTATTGCCCGATGACACCCAGGGCGGCCTGGCACGTAGTAGGTGCTCGCATGAGGCTGGCTCCTGCCCCCTTGCCCTCTGACCTTCACTGACCCCCCACCTTTGTTTGAACCCCTGGGACGTTTCATATCTACAAAGGTTATCTGGTCTCCTGGCACCGTGTTCTGCTCATGCCTTCAATCTCTTATGTGACCTGAGTCCGTGCCATCCCTGAAGGGTGGAGACCAGCCTGTGCTTCCAGACCCACCTCGATGTTTCCAGTCCCTCTGCTCACAGTGGGCTCCAGATGGCGGGGTGGGCGGGAACAGCCAGACCCGCCATTGTTGAAGCCCCTCGAGGTGGATAGCGCTGGGGTCTCTTTTTTTGTAGCATCAGCCTCCGAGAGTTGAAGACCATCTTACCCCTGGTCAACTTCAAAGTGAGCAGTGCCAAGTTCCTCAAAGATAAGTTTGTGGTAAGTTCCCTAGCTTGGCTGGCCTGGCGGTTTTGTGAACTTGGGGTCGCTTAGCCTTGGAGCCCCATGGAATGGTGGCCAGGAGGAACCTTACCTCCAGTGGCATCTGTCCCAGTCCAGACAGAGAGACCACGTGAAGGTCGTGGGACCCTGTTCGCAATCCTAGCCGAGAACCTTCTCCACGGACGGTGTTTGCTGGGCAGCCTGACTTGCTCCCACCAGTATAGCCTCTTTCCTCACCGTCCTGCAGCCTACTTTCCTTCAAGAAACACCAACAAATGTGTTTCTTCTGGGAAATATTATGAAAGGTTCCTTATGTAGGCTGTCAGGGGCGTGGCGTTTTGTCTCCAAGTTCTCATAACGTGGTTGTCTGCATTGGCTCCTCCCTGGCCTGCCCTCCCACTTTCCCATCCAGCCCTCCCACCCGTCATTTAGTTTGGTTATGGTCTGGTGAATTAAGCTCTTGGTAGATCTGTGGCAGGTTAAGTCTCTCCGTGAGTGATGACACAGGATAGGGCAGGTGGGACCTTCCTGAATGGGGTAAGGATGGATTTGATGTGTAGGCCCCCTGACCGGTTCTTAGAGAGATCCCGACTTCCTTTAAGGAGCCCAGTGACACTCTGTCTCTCTAGCTCGAGTTGTAGACTCACATGGCCTTGCCAGTGGCAAGCCCAGTCACAGGCTTCCTTAGCCAAGAAAGAACATTCATTTTTGCACCAGTGAGCTGTCGCAAGAGTTAATCCATTTTGTGGCTATCAGGCCATCTTTTGACCTGCCTGGAATGTTCTTACTATTCTGAGAAGGCAGAAACAGAGACAGGGAGAGACTTTCCCATTCAAAGTCGCATCGTTGGAATCTTGTTCTTGATCAAGGGTTTCCTGAACCGGTGATAATGATGTTACTGGTTTGGTTTTGGGGAAGTTCTAGGGAGGGTGGTGGTGGTTTTCCCATTTTACAGATGAAGAAACTGAGGGTCCGAATGGAATGGGTAAATTACCCAAAGCCATTAAGCAATGCAGGGGACAAGCGTTGACTAGAGTTGAGCTCTGTCCCACTCCAAAGGCTTAGTTGGTCTTCCCATGCTTTTAGAATGACCTAGACCCTAGACCCTAGACCCTAGAATGACCCTAGACCAACCTTAGTTGGTCTTCCCATGCTTTTAGAATGACCTAGACCCTAGACCCTAGAATGACCCTAGACCAACCTTAGTTGGTCTTCCCATGCTTTTAGAATGACCTAGACCCTAGAGTAGGTCTGGATTTGGAAATGTCTTCTGCCCCCAGAGGGAGGAGTTGTAAATTCTCGCTCTTGGAATTCTGGCTACGTCTCTTCCATGGTAGGGGTCAAGGGCAGGATCTTACCCAATGGGGCCCCTGGTGGGTATGTTCTCCAGGTAGATAAATGAGGAAACCTGTGGACAGTTTGGGTTCAGAAGAAGGTGAGTTTGCGTGTAGCCAGTGCTGGAGGTCAGCCGTTCTGCCTGGTCACAGCACGATGGCATTCTTGTAGGGGACTTTCAGAGAGCACATGGTCACTTTTTTTTTTTTTTTTTAAATTTACAGGAAATTGGCGCACACAAAGATGAACTCAGCTTTGAGCAGTTCCACCTGTTCTATAAAAAACTTATGTTTGAGCAACAAAAGTCGGTAAGATAGTTCCTGAGCAAATGATCAAGTGATGTTTTTGTTTCCCCTGTGTTTCAAAGTCCGGCATGTTCCTAAGAAACCCAGGAGAAGTGCTCAGTGTCCCTTCTCACCAAGGAAAGACACAGTGGGAATGACCAGGACATTCTGTTTGCATCTGTTAAATTGTAGACACCTGAGAGAGCTATGGGGAAAATGGGGGTGGGGGATGGCTCTCTCATACCCTCCTGGGGGGAACGTGAGAAGTCTGGAATTTAATTGCAGCCTGTTAAAGTAAAAAAAGTTCCGTTAACTCAGCTGCGTGATCTCATTGTGGGAGGAAATTTATCAAATTATTAGACCATCTCTGGGTGGACGTATTATGTGTGTGTTCCTTCCTTTTATGCTTTTATTCATTATTTATGAGGATTTTAAAAATTAAGATAATATGCCATTTTAAAATTAAATTAACGTGCATACATTTTTGACCTGACAGTGGCATTTTGGGGACTCTGTTTGAGAGGAATGAGGGCACGGGGACCTAGGGATTTATTACCAGATTGTTTATTACAGCATTACTCATGCTGGCAAAATACCTGGGAGCCATCTGCCTGCCTCTCAGTAGAGAAACAGCGGAGTAAATTAGGGTCCCGTCCATCCCACGGAACATTATGCCGCTAATTAAGAAGCCCGAGTCTGTGTGCTTGTTGATCTGGGGGGATGTTCGTGATATTTTGTGAGCAAAGCCAGCAGCCGATTCATGCGAGGAACTAGGTCTGATGAAAACCAAAAACGGGTTATCATAATTCTCCATATGTCTCTGTGTGTTTTTATGAAAAAAAGAAGTACAGAAGGACACACTCTTCACCTCTAATGTTGATTTCGTCTGTGTATTGAAGGGGTCTGGGCAGATGGGCAGGAGAGATGATTGCATTTTTCTTTGCACACCTCCGTTTTCTTTGACTTGTTTTGCAATTAAAAAAAGTCCCGTAAGGTGTAAAGATTAAAAAGTGGGGTTCAGTGCAATACCCGTAGACCTTGCTGGTGGGCGGTGTTCGCCCCACAGATGGGAGCCACTGCTGTTGGAAAAGAGCTTTGCAGGTGGCAGAGGCGGGCTCAGAGCAGAGCTGCAGAGCAGAGAGGACCGGGGGCTCAGAGCCAGAGTTCTGGTTTCTCCAGCTAGCTGTGTGATCTAGGGCCAGCCACCTACCACTCTCAGCCTCCGTCTACTCATCTGTGTGATGGGGGCAGTGATTCTTGACCCCCTGGGCTCTAGGGAGGACTGAATGGGGGCTTGGGACGGGAAGGTCAAGAGCACAGGCATTTTTAAATGATGAGCATCTGAAAGTCACTAAAAGGGGAGGCACGTGCCCGGCTCAGTTGATAGAGCACAGTCTTGACCTTGGGGTTGTGAGTTCAAGCCCCACATTGGGCACGGCATCTGCTTTAAAAAAACAAAAACCAAAACCACCGTTGCTAGAAGATGCTTATTAATTATATCTGAGGCCAAGAAATGGGAGCAGCATTTCCAGCCTGCCTAGATTGGGGGAAAATACATTATTTTATAGAGTAAAACATTCCACTGCATTGTGTGCATTTTCACACATTAGTTCTTGGTTTGCCAAATAGAGTAGAAAGACTCTGTAGGCTTTGGGGATTCAAAGACCTGGATTGCAGCCCTAGCTTGACCTTGACCGACCACAGGTGATTTTAGGGAAAGCCATCTTTTTCCCCCTTTACTCAGCCGCCTCTGTAAAATGAAGGTATGAAATCAGGTCATTGGTTATAAAACTTTATTAAATTACATAACCTTCCTCCACTTTTTTATATGAAAATGAACTTTAAAAAACTGCTTTAGTAGCTGGTCAAAACATGTTTTTTAGGTTAAAACCTGTAAGTTTTATTGACGATCAGTTCTTGAGAACAGTGACAATGGTTGATGATGATGCACAAGGGAAAACCAGAATAATGACAACTGCTGTCTTATGCAATTGACCAGGGTTGAGAAAAGCTCGATTCACTCCAGATAAGTAGTTTGCAAATAACAGTTTTTATAATCGGTTGCCTTGAAATTTCAGGATGCTGTCTCAGACAGATGGCAGGCAAAGCTTGAGAATGAGGTCTGCACAGAAGCTAACGCAGCTGCCTGCCCAAGGTAGCCCATGGTGGTCTCTTTCTACTGTGATAAAATTCCACCTAAGACCTATTTCAACCTGCCCTTTTGTTGACGGTTATTTTTAAGGCTAATGTGTGTGTGTTTGGGAAGGGGGGGGAGAAATTTAAGTCAGGTTTCTGCAGAATCCCTCAATCCTCTGGGGGTAACCCAGATTGCCCAGTTTGGGGGGAAAAAACATCTGTACCCGAGGTTGCTTCTATTGAGCCTGCCTTCGATAGGACTTGGCCTATTGCTTTAAATGTTTTTAAAATGAATGGCCCACATTTAAAACTTCAGAGATTCCATATTAAGATCTAGATTTTCTGCTGCTTTTGAAAAAATACTGACACGTGGCTCTATATGGGTCCCGAGTTCCCGGTGAGGACGTCTGAGTAGGAAGGAAGCCAGCCTTCTCTGGTTTGCCCCAGCTCCCACCCCCTAGCTCTCTCACATAATTTCTGCTGCCTACCGGGCCCCAAAGACTTTGAATCTCCAGCACCAGAGGGCAGAACTGACTTGGAATTGGAAGAACAAAGCCCCAGGCTCTATAGGTAGTGGCCACCTTGAGAAACCTTAGCACGCTCCTGTAGGTAAACACCCCTTCCCTAGGGTCAGCGTATAACTTGCTTCCTGAGCTCCTTGCTGGCAGCACAGACCCCAGGAAAACAACAGCTGTGTGCTCTTAGAGGCTCAGCCCGATTTCTTAGGCTCCTTTGGGGAGACAGGACTGTTTATGGTGATTGACAACCCCCGCTTCAGCAGCGATCAGCTCAGGGCCCTCCTGTTTCATCTTGCTCTTAACCCAGTTCCCTCTGCCCATCGGATTTTGAGGCAAACCCAGCCTGGTATTAGTTCTTCCAGAAGTGCTTGAATACCCAGCTTCCTAACTCCTGTTCCACTACCTTCCCAAACGTGTGAAGGCCCCTGGCTTAGTGGTGCTGGGCGTCAGGCCCCCGCAGGCTCTGATCAGCAGTGAGGACGGCTGGCTGATTTCCTTCTTGCTCTTGGTCCAGAACTTGAGTTTCATCGCTGTGGGATGCAGTGGTCAGTTACTGTTTGTTCCCCTGTTTTCACCCCCTGGCCTTCTGACACCATCTGTTCTCCGGATCCTCCGGGAGATTCCTCTGGAAATGCTTTACGGTTCTACAGTAGCTGCCTAGCAGTATCCCCTTGATGCTCCTTGTTCTTTCTGTCTCCAGGGTGTGGGCATTCTAACGTGCCTTTGCTGGATTCTCTGTGTTGGGGGCTCTCACAGTTTCAGCCTGAGGCTGTGGTCTCATCTGAGGCTCAAGTGGGGAAGATCTACTTCCAAGCCCAGGAGGTTCTGGAACAGTGAGTTCCCCTCAGGTTGTAGGACTGAGGGTTCAGTGTCTTGCTGGCCAGAGGCCACCCACAGCTCCTAGACGCTGCCCAAAGCTCCCTCATAGATGGGGCTGCCCTGCATGGGTGCTGGCTTCCTCAAAGGCGGCAAGACAGGTGCTCGTCTCATAGACATATAATCACGTACATCCCATTACTTTTGCAAGTGGCAGGGACAATGCAGGGCTGTGGATGCTGGGAAGAGGACATCCTGGGGCCATCTTAAAAGTATGTCTAGCAAGGGTTACCACAAATCCAAGATTCAGAGCTGCTCTCCAGCATCTTCCAAATATTTATTAGCTCCCAAATTGTGTCCAGTGTGATTCCAAGAACAAGGGCCTCCCCAGCCCTGCAGGATACCAGCAAACGAGCACGCACAGCCTTCTGCCATCCATTGCCATCCCCCTGGGCTCTGAATGTAGGTGTCTTCTCTTGCTTGTTTGCCTGTTAAAGGAGAAAATAGCTGTAATTTTTTTAAAGGTGGCACTGATCTTGCCTTAGTGTTACCTGTAGCCGAGAGCAGCGTTGTTTCCAGACGCTCTGTCTTGTCTGTTACATGGGGTGACGGTACCCCCTCCAGGCTTACTGAGAGGACAAAGAGGGCTCATCGAGAGCAGTCACCGGGCAGAGTGTCCCACACACAGCTGGCCCCCAGGATGGCCTGTCCTTTCCTGAGGCAGAATCACCTCGGGAGGAAGAGAGTACAGGGTGGCCTTGGTCTTCCTGCTTCATGTCCTACTTGAACGGGACCATCTAGGTCAGAGTCCGTGGGTTTCCCTGGGGGGGTCCTTCGCTACCTCACTGTGTTGGACCACCAGACCAGGAACCCTTCATAAGAAATTCCATGCTGATGTTGAAGAGATTATGCATACTTACTACCTAGAAGTAGGAAGTGCATACAAGTAAAAAGAAAATGAAAATGTCTCCCAAACCTTCCATGATGATACCTGGGATTATGCATTTAGGAGAAAGATTAATATTTTTTCTTGGAGATTGTGCATGGGTGCCCATGTGGGGGGCGTGAGTCACATTCGGTGATGGTGTTCTGCCCACGGATTCCAGGGAATATCGCAGATTATTCTGGTGGGCGGTGGGTCGGGGTGGGGAGTGCGCAAGTGGGCGGAGAATCTCTGGTTAGCTTTTCCTGTCTGTCCTTTCGCCTTGGCCTCCTGGCACCAAGTGGCTCATGTAAGATGTTAAGTACGGAAGGTGCAGGCTGAGCCGTGGCCTGGAGGGTGCCCCCCGACCCCACCCCGCCCCGCCACATGGGGAGACTCATTCCCTGACCTCGGGTTGACTTCGACACCTCTGGGCCCTTGCTTCTGTGGTCCCCATCCTTTGGCACGGCCCCTTCCCTTGTCTCCTGGGAATCAAGTCAAAGGTGACTTTTCCTCTTAGCCTTTAGTTTTCCCCAGAGAAGATTAATGTATCCATTATTTTAGGCATCCCTTCAACACATGTTTGGACCAGGAGGACACCGTGGTTGATAAAACGGACACTTCCTCTGACCTCACGGAGCCCTGGCTGCGGCCAGAGGGTTCAAGCATGTCACCCGTAGTTACACGGGGCCAACCGCGTCCCGGTTTGGTAGACGTTGACCCCATAAGCACACACAGTAATGCTAGAATAACTTAACTGCTGCCTCTCCACTGCGTGCCTGTATCATCTAGAATATTCTTCTGTCCTTGCTGGGATGCCGTTATTTACTCTGCGTACATCTGCCCGTACTGCATGGGCCAGTGGAGAAGTACCAAGGTAGACCAGGGTCGACACTCTGACCCCTTGATGTCCTACATGTGTCATCTTGGAACTCCTGCTTGCCGTCCCAGAGTCTGTTTTTTGTGTCTGACGTGGGGGTTTGTTTTCTTGCTTTCCTGCTGGGGTGGGCACGAAGGGTGACTGAGGTCGTGGCTGCCCTGCCGCAGCTCAGGACAGGCCCTCTGTGTCCTCAGAGCTGTCCCAGCAGACCCCAGGCGAGTGGCGGAGGAGAACAGACCTCTGTCCCGCTGTGCAGGGGCCGGCCAGGCTGCGCGCCCACGGACGTCTGCAGGGAGGATCTGCTCCTGGCCACTCTCCCTGCACCTGCTGTTCGCTGGCCTTCCTGGGGGCTCCCCACACTCCCGTTTCTGCCTCTGTCATCATGTGGCCGCCTTGTCCTGGTCCGTGCTTGCTTCACATGTCCCCCTTCATAAGGACTCCAGGCTTGGCCTTAGGGCCACCCTAATCCAGGAGGACCTTGCTTTCACCTGATCACATCTGCAAAGAGCTTCTCTGCAGACCAGGCCACACTGAGAGTGCAGCGGGGTGGGATTGGGGCTTGCACAGATCACTAAAGATGTTGTTAGCTCACAACGTGACATGCCGTGACCTCTTGCATCGGTAGAATGCCGTCCCTGACATGTTCCCGCCGTCCGGCTGCTGCCCCACTTCTCTGCCCCGTGGAGGGACCTGCTCCAGGAGCCCCATCAGCATCCCCGTCTCGCCCCAACTCTGTTTCCTGACCTTGTCCCAGCCATGGGTCCAGGCCTCCCACCCCTCGGCAGTTCATCTCGTCCTCTCACCAGTGACCTCCACGCCGACAAAGCCACGGGTCTTCGGGATACTACATTGTCTCCTTTCTCCTCTCATCTCACCATCTATGCACTTACAATGTCCTCGGCTGGGTCTTCGATTTCTTGGCGTCCGAAGGTTGGTGCATCCCAGGCAGGGCCAGCGCTTAGCTTGACTCTCCCATCTAACTACCTGCTTGCCTTGCATCTCACTGGAGTGAGACCTCTTCTGGGAGAGACCTCTTGATGCTTCTCCCCTCCCCCCAGCCTCTACTCCGGGGGGTACGTGTCTGGCCGCTCTGCTGGACGGGCCCAGGAATCTTCTCGCCTTCTGCCTTCCATTCCCTGTGACCCTCACCGCCACACCTGCCCTGTTCCGTTGCATCTTTGAATTCTGCTTGTGATTGTGCAAGTGGTGAGCCTTTTTGTTTTTAGTCCTTTTCCTGCCCTGCTCTGTACCCTGGCGGGGGAGGGGGGATGAATCCCCAAAACACATTCCCAAGTGCTTCTGCCAGCAGGGTCAGCCAATGGGGTGGTTGGGATGGAGATGCAGGCTTACGAGAGGGGAAGCTGGGTGTTTCTCCCCATGTTTCCTGGCTCTGGAAGCATCTGTGCAGGAAGGGCACCTCCTTTGTCCCAGCTGTCCACCTGGCTGAAATGGGGTGGGGCTTTTTCTGTGCTTCATTGAAAAGAAGGGGCTTTCTGCAGGTGTAAGGAAACCAGTATCAGGGTTTGGGTTTGGAAGGAATCTGGCTTTAAACACTAGGTTGGTCTAGCGATCTAAGTGGCAAATAAATCCAGATCTCAAAGGAGCATGCAGGCACTGCCTCAAGTCCTGCTCTTTTTCTCTTTTTTTTAAATAAAGAAATGTCTGTGCTGTAAATTACACGTAAATAGAAGGAAGTGCTTCTGAGTTTTTCTAAAAGAGTGGCTCCTAACCTTTCTGGGTGACCTATTTCTTTGAGATGTCAGTTAAAGCTGTAGATCATCTTTCCAGGGGGGAAAAGTGCATACGTGCAGAGACTTACACAGATCTCCTGATGCTTCCTGGGGGCCTGTAGGTACCTTTTCGAGAAGTTTGGTTTTCCACGTGTCATCCTGGACTCCAAGCAGCTTGGCAAGAGGACTGGGGAGGCTAGAGCAGGAGAGCTGTTTATATCATTAACTGCTTATAACATCCCAGTGGCTGCATTTCCATTTGTGCCCTAATTCTTTTTTCTTTGAGATTTTATTTATTTATTTATTTATTGAGAAAGAGCACATGCACGCGCATGAGCCAGGGAGAGGGGCAGAGGGAGAGGGAGAAGCTGGCTCTCCACTGAGCACAAGAGCCCCAACTCTGAGCCTGACTCTGAGCCCAGGCTCCATTCGGGGACTCCAGGATCATGACCCGAGCCGAAAGCAGACACTTAACTGACAGAGCCCCCCAGGCACCCCTGCGCCCTGCATTTTTCCGAAAGCTTATCCATCACTGACTCAATGAAAGACCATTTAGGCATTGCTACCTAACCAGGAGCAGACACAGTATGAGTGCGTGTGTGTGCGTGTATGTGTGTAAGGTCCTTGGCTGGTGACCTGTCTCCGTGGAAGCTGGCAGGAGGGCTACCGCGGGCTTCCTGGTGGAGGAGCCCTCCATCGCGACATCCATGGTCAGAACATCAGGCTGTGCAGAGCCGGACCAAGGCTGTCCAGTATTTTTTCCTTGCTCTTGAATTTGAAGATGAAAAGTTAGCTCAGAAATATTACAGGCTTGAAATGCAGTAGTAGAGGTGTGGAAAGGGTTGCGCGTTCTCTGGTGGAGGTGCTGGTCGGGACCTCGTTTGGAGAGCAGCGCGGTGAATGTATCCGAGTTAATGAGCACACCCCGTACCCGCCCAGGTGCTTCCCGGTCTAGGATTCTGCCCGGTGGAAACATTTGTACAGCTGGACACAAATGTTTTTTATGGACGTTCTTTGTAATACTGAATGCAAGGGCAGAAAATCCGTGATGTACGTATTATGGAAAATGGGGTTTTCAAAGTAGCGAGGCAAGGACGTTCTTTGTAATACTGAATGCAAGGGCAGAACATCCGTGATGTACGTGTTATGGAAAATGGGGTTTTCAAAGTAGCGAGGCAAGACTGTTTGAGGTTGCAGAATAATATAGACCACTTAGAATGAACAGCTGAAAGTTTAGAGACATGGATGTAATATAAGATGTAATTAAACGACTATCCATCAAGCACATTCTAGAAGGAAACCTACCAAATTACCGAGGTTGATTGCTTCTCAGGAATAAGACTAAGAAGAGGGTGAGGAAGACATCTCCCTTTTGTTTATGAGTTTCTGTCATATTTGCCTATTTATAGTTCATACCAATTATTTTTAATTAAAAAAACCATTCATTTGCATTGAGCGGCTTGCCTTGTCTAACGTTCTTATTTTTTTATGTGTTTCTCTTTGTTTTATATTTCAGATTCTTGACGAATTCAAAAAAGATTCTTCTGTGTTCATCTTGGGGTGAGGCACCTCTTCTGGGGTCATGTTCAGGGTGGCTGTGCTGGGAACAGGTGCCCACGTGGGTCCTCCTAGTTGGGCCAGCTGATCCAAGAGGGCCGCCTCTGCGGGCAGCCACTGGTCTGCATGGGCACAAGGTCTCCTACTGAGGAGTTGTCTTTCCTGAGCCTGTGGCATGGATAAACAGGAACAGCAAAGGGGTTTGTGGCATGGTGGGAGGGTGGCCCAGAAGGTTCTATAGAGAACCACGTATGCTTGAGGACTTGCTTTCCCAGAAAGGAGTTTGGGAAATTCCTGGTTAAGCAGGCTCAAGTGAAGTAAAATGTGTTGACGCATATAAAGTGCTTCACGCAGTGTGTGGGATGGCAAAGTGCTTGTGAATAATGACAGTGGTATTCTGATTACAGTGTAAGTGTTGCAGGACTTGTCAGGACCTTTATTGTTCTTACCACCCCCCACCCCCAAGATTGATTGATTATTTTAGAGAGAGTGTGAGTGAGCTGGCAGAGGGTTAGAGGGAGAAGAAGAGAGAGAATCTCAAGCAGACTCTGTGCTGAGCTCAGAGCCCAACACAGGGCTCATTCTCAACCCTGAGATCATGACCTGAGTCAAAACCAAGAGGCAGATGTTCAACTGACTGAGCCACCCATGCGCCCCAGGACCTTTACTGTTCATACTAATTCCCCAAGTGTGGGATAAATGAAGTGTTCTGTGTTTCCCAAGGCTGTCTGCCTGGGAGGAATGTTTGCCCTAGAGCTAATAGCACATAGAGTGGTGTGAGGCATGCTGACCTGGGTCTGCTTTTCTGAACCGGCCCTCATTGATGAGGACACTCTGGCTACAGATCCTTCTGTCCCTTTCTAAACCAGAAACCTCAAGACTGCAAAGTACATGTGAAACAGATGTGATTTTTGTGTGGTATTTTAAGGAAAAGTCAGTGTTAGACCATGAGGCTGGTTAGCAAAGAAGGTTACAGATCCATACAAATCATAATTAAACACCAAAGCCTTCTCAACCCTGAGTGTTTAGTCAAGGGAACAGCTAAAAATGTGTTTTATCTTCTGTATTTAAAAAGACCACCCCCCAAACACACACACACACACACACACACACACACACACACACCCCTTGTGAATGGTCAGGGTAAAGTACAGATTTCCCTGGAAAGCTCTGTTCTATGGAAACACTTTCCGTAGAGACCAGGGTTGCTGGTCCAGTGAGGTCCCAGTGTTTCAGGAACCGCGAGCGGCCTCTACCCTGAGGCCATCTGTCACCAGGCTGCTGGCCGGGGTGGAGTGTCCCTGTATTCACGTGAAGGGTTCCCTCCTCTCAAACAGTAAATCATCCTGGCTGTGGGCCTCTGCCTGCCCCACAGCCCGAGTTGTTCATCTTCAGGTCGAGTCTCCCCATCTGTCCAGAATCTGGGGGGACTTCATCTGACCCCCGACTCCTGCTTCAGAGCCCTTAGTGGCTTAACAAAGTCTGCATTGTGGCCTCTGAGGAGACCCTCTGACAGGCCCTGTTCACTTCTTCAGAGTTGGCTTCCCCGAGACTCTGTCCACATCAGCCCTACCTAAGCCTTTGCTGTGTGGCTCAGGCCTGCCCCCCCGCACTGCTCTCTCCCTGCACTCCTGCCTCTTCCCCCTTCTGTTGTTCGTTCTTTCGGCCTTTGCATACATGCTTCCCTTTGTCTGAGACCCTTTCCACCTCCTGGTGAGCCCCTCTCATTCTCTGAGACTCCCTCAGCTGCCGCGTCCTCCAGAAAGCCTTCCTTGGCCCTCCGGGTCTCGATTTGGACCCCCTCTTTCCACTGTCACCTCCTCTCCTTATTGCACTGTGTCCCCTGAGGCCACACTCCTGGAGGTTCTCTGTAGATCCCAGAGCACGCCGGCAGCCCTGGGAGCAGCAAAATGCAGATTCCGGGCCCCCTCCCAGGTTGGGGCGTCACAGCCCCTCCTGGCATCCTCTGAGGTCGGGGGTGTAGTGTCTGTCACCTTGTGTCCCCAGAGAGCCTCGCAGGGTGTTTGGTGGCAGCTTCTGTGGCTTGTGTTCTGTCTAAACACCCTCCTTTTCCCCGAGGACAGCAACACCGACCGGCCGGACGCCTCCGCTGTTTACCTGCACGACTTCCAGCGCTTTCTCTTACACGAGCAGCAGGTGAGAGGCAGGGCTGGGGAGTGGGGAGGAGCTGCCTGGGCCGGGGTCTCCCCTTCTCCGCAGCTGCCACCTCACCTGTGATTGTCTGAAACGCAGGTGCTCCCTGTCCAGGGCCACCTTGGGGTCTCAGACTCTGGAAAGAGAACAACCTCATCCGGGCCCCTTTCCCAGGCGCAGACCAAGGAAGGGGAGAGCAAGAGCCATCCAGGGTCCGGGGGTGGTGTGTCCCCCCATCCGCTGGCGTCTGGTCCTCCTCCCGGCACTTCGCACGTGTCCCTGTCCCGGAAGCCTTCCCTGGTTGATGGGAAGATGGGACCTGGCAGACAAGCCTGCCAGATCCTCTGGGGGATAAGACAGCCCTGCTGTCCTTTAGCAAATGACACATGGGCGAATGTCCCGGCGTGTTTGTGGACAGACTGGTGGCGGAGTGAAGGGGCTTTGTGTTGGGTTGGTGGTTTTCCATCAGAGTGGCTCTACCCAACAGGGCATACTGGCCATGCCTGGGGCCATGTTTGGTCGTCCCAGCTGGGCGGGCTACTGGCACGTCGTGAGTGGATGAGTGGAGGCCCCAGACGCTGCTCCACGTTCTGAAATGCGGGGGACAGCCTCCCCCGCCAAGGGATTACCCAACGCCCGAAGGTCAATAGGGTTGCGGTTGAGAAACTCCCCGGTTCGACTAAGAGAAGCCTGAGATCTTCTTACTAGCCGTGTGACCTCAAGCGGGTAGTTTGACCTTTCTGCCCCCCAGTTTCCTCTGTAAATGGGGGCGGGAGCCCTACTTCCCAGAATTCGTCAGAGGGTAATGATCTCTGTCTGTGAGTTTGTGTATGTGCCTGTTCACGTATTTAAATTTTTTATGCGTTTCGCTGGAGTTGTCTTTGCTTTTTTTTCCTCCTTATTTCATTTTTTTATTATTTTTTTTTTACAGACTTAATTTTTTTAGCGCCATTTTAGGTTCATAGCAATATTTAGTCCATTTACTTTTCCAAAAACTCCGTATTGCAGACCATCTCAGACACAGAAGCAGACAGGCTGGCATCCCAGGTCACCGTGTGCCCGTCACTTAGACGAAGAAATGATGAACGTGTTTCCGGTTTTATTTCACCTGTCCTCCATCTCCACACCTGGGTGCCTCCTGGCCTTCCCCCTCTTCTTCATTTACTTCCCTTTCTTCTTCTTTGTCGCTGGAATATTCTAAAGCAAACCCAGATTGGATCATTTCACTTGTAAATGCTTCATTGTGTCTCTCTTAAAGATACAAACTTTTTTTTTATGAAACATAACCACAGTTGTCCTGTTCTCCCACCAACACTACCTTTTTAATGTTACCCAATGCATATCCCACGTTCAGATTTCATTGATTGTAGAGAAAATAATGAACAGAGACCTATGCTTTGCACAAGGTCAGCCACGTGGAGGCCCAGACAAAGGCGGTAGCTGCTACGGTGCCTGATGAGTGAGGACCGAGGACATGGAGAAGCCACGCTTTCCCCATGTGGGCTTGAACCAGAGTGACCAAGAGAGGGCTTGTTTGTGCCCCCTGAGACGAGAGCTAAAGTGGGGTGCACTGAAGGGGCAAATGCACGGTCTGGGCACCTTACATGCTGGGTACTGGGCTCCTGGTGGCCTAAAGCAGAGAGGAGCACATGCTTTCCACCCCCCCCCCTTTTTTTTAAAGATTTTATTTATTTGTCAGAGAAAGCATGCACAAATTGGAAGGGGTGCAGAGGGAGAAGCAGGCTCCCCACCAAGCAAGGCCCCCAATGCGGGATTCGATCCCAGGATCCTGGGATCATGACCTGAGCCGAAGGAAGACGCTTCACTGACTGAGCCACCCAGGGGCCAGCAATATGCAATTCAAACAAAAACTCTGAAGTGGAAAAAAAGTTTATATGCTCTGATGAAATAATTGCCCTTCTAGGAACTTGTCCCATAGAAAAATAATTGCCCTTCTAGGAACTTGTCCCATAGAAGTAGTGGCAGAATCTTTAACAGAAATGAAAACTTGGAAGTGACTTCAAAGTCCCCACTGGTGGACTAGTTAAAGGTGCCACAGCCCAGCCCTAGAACAAGTAAAAGGAAGACTCCAGAACTGATGTCCCTGGGTTGGCCTCGGGCTCATGGTCAGGTCTCAGTCAATGGCTGAAGTCTCTGTTTCTCCACTTATGCAATATGGAGAGTCATATGTACCTCTTGGGGGTGTGGGAGTTCAGAATGAGCCACTATGTGATAAAGGTTTATCATGGAGCCTGGCATGTAGTCCGTGCCCAGTGCTGCCGGCACTTGACCCTACACCAAGTAGGTAGATCTTTTTTTTTTTTTTTTTAAACCCCCAGAATATTGGTATTTGAAGCTCCTTTAGGTAGAAAATTTCTTTATTCCCAGCCAGGCTAGTTCCAGGTTACACTGGCTAAGCACCCATATTTTGTAATAAATGCAAAAGCTTTGTAGGAGAAGGAAGGAGGAAACCCCTGGCTTCTGGCGGACATCAAGGGCTGAGGAGGCGTTTGCATTAGGGAGCCTACAATTTGGGTTTCGTGTTCTCGTATTCAAAGATTGTGACACCTCATAGGCAGATAAACTGGCTTCTCCCCAGCCTCCTGGCTGTTTTGTGTCCCTATCCAGGTGGATTTGCAAGGGTCAACAGCAGAGGCTCAGTGCGGATCTGCCACCCAGGCACTGGCTTGAGGCTGTTTCTTACCACCTCATTTGCATCTGTCCTTATGCCTCTGTTTCTGACATCCTGGTCTGACCCTTCCCGTCCAAGCACACATGGATCTGGTAGCACATTTGCTTTTATTATCCTGGAAGGCCAAGGTTTTAGAATATTCAGAATCCATAAAACATGAGTCAAAGGTGACTACTCTCTGTGTCACGCTTCATCCTTGTGCCTATGAATACATGGGCTTTTAGGAATTAGGAGAAGAGTAGAGTTACTTTATGCTGTGCGTCCTTTTTCTAACGGGCTCCTGTGTGTCTAAGCTCCAGAAGCTGTTCTTGACCTGCTGAATGTGTGTCTCAGACATGATCCAGAACTCTGAGCAGCATGACTTGGCTGACTCTTTTTTTATAAACGGTTTTTAAAAAATTATTTATTTATTTGAAAGAGAGAGAGAGAGATCACAAGTAGGCAGAGGCAGACAGAGAGAGGGAAAGCAGGCTCCCCACTGAGTAGAGAGCCTGACATGGGGCTCGATCCCAGGACCCTGAGATCATGACCTGAGCTGAAGGCAGAGAGGTTCAACCCACTGAGCCACCCAGGCGCCCCGACTTGGCTGACTCTTTGAAAAGAGGACACATTCCGTGTCAGTTTATTTGGAACCCTCACTCTGCTTCTTACTAGTTGTGTGAACTTGGGATTGTCACGTAACATCCCGAGCTTCTGTTTCCTCCTCTTTCCAATGACGACATATGACCTGCAGAAGGATAGTTTGAACCAGCTGCTGGGATCGGAGCAGTGTCTATATACCAGAGGCTGGGTTAAGTCCATAATCCTATTTCATACGGTCTTACACAGAAACTGCAGCTAGGAAGTATTCTCATGTAATAGATGAGGGGCACAGGGAGGGGGTGTAGCTTGCCAGGGTCAGCCAAGTGAGTAACCGGGGAGTCTGACCTGTGTTCAATGGCCTCTTCATGCCAATAAACGTAAAGAGCTGGCAGAGGGCAGGAGTCAGGCAAACTCTGGTCGCGGGCCGAATCTGGCCCACCACCTGCTTATTGTAAATAAAGTTTTATTGGAACACAGCCATGCCAATTTGTGTATGTTTTGTCTCTGGTGCTTTTTGCAGTACAGGAGCAGATATTGGAGTGGCTGTGACCCAAAGACTAAATTATTCAACCCTTTGGTCCTTTATAGAAGGTATTTGTGAGGCACGGAGTCACGTGGGGTATGTGGCACTTGATTGCATATGAATCTGAAATAGGTTGAGATTTTGGTCTTCAATGGAAACCGGATCCGGAGAGAGGAAATGTTTTGCCAGTCCTCTTTCTGATGATCTCTCGTTCTCTGTCACTCAAAGGAGCTTTGGGCTCAGGATCTAAACAAAGTCCGAGAGCGGATGACTAAGTTCATCGACGACACCATGAGGGAGACTGCCGAGCCCTTCTTGTTTGTTGATGAGGTGAGTGGGCTCCTTGTCAACTCGGCTCATCTTTTTGACTCGCGTCTGTGACCTCTGGAGTTTATTTTTCCAGTTCTCTTCCCTTAGAGGGCTTTGCTGTTGTCCGCCCCCCAACTGACTCTGTTGGTTGAGAGCTGGTTTTCTTCTAGGTTCTGTCTTGCTCGTCTTTCTCTACTGGGCTGTGTGTCCTGGGGTGGGGAGGGTCTTGGCTCTGCCCGCCAGACGACGTCTGCCGCCAGGGAGTGTCTCACAACGCAAGCATGGCGACCAGATTGAAAAGTCGATGGGACATCTGCGTCCGCCCTGGGTGAAGCAGCTGGGGAGGTGGGGCTGAGAAGAGGACTGGAGGACTCCTGCCTCGTGGAAGGCTGTTGCCAGGCAGCAGAGTGTAGCCCTGTGCCACTCAGTCTGATTTTTTTTTTTTTTTTTTTTTTTTTTTTTGAGTGAGGTATTGGGGTAGGAAATTTCCTGCCTTTTCGATGTTAGGATACTGGTGATACTCTTTTTTTTTTTTTTTTTTAAAGATTTTATTTATTTATTTGACAGAGAGAGAGAGATCACAAGTAGGCAGAGAGGCAGGCAGAGAGATTGGGGGGAAGCAGGCTCCCCGCTGAGCAGAGAACCGGATCCCAGGACCTGAGATCAGGACCTGAGCCGAAGGCAGAGGCTTAACCCACTGAGCCACCCAAGCGCCCCTACTGGTGATATTCTTTTGCTTTAAGTTGGGCGGTGAGCTTACAGATACTCACGGTATTACTATGCCTTAAATCTCATGCACGGGAGGCAGGTACATTTCTAGTATCCACTGTCTCCGGATTCACATTACAAAGGGAAACATCACACGGGTGAGCGAAAGGTGTGTGTCTATCCTGTTGTGATCTGAGCCTTCTGCCTTACAAATCTGGGTACCTGAGGCCAGGAGACCTTCCTCTGAGTTCCCGAATCAGAGCTGCCATCTCCCGGTATTGGCCGAGACCAGAAAGATCCAGGCCCCACCCCTCCTCATCACCCTCAGGACAGTCTTGCCTCTGTGACTCTCCTAGTTCCTCACGTACCTGTTTTCGCGGGAGAACAGCATCTGGGATGAGAAGTATGACGTGGTGGACATGCAGGACATGAACAACCCCTTGTCCCATTACTGGATCTCCTCCTCACATAACACGTGAGTTTCTCGGTGAGCCTGTGACGGGCTAAGGGGCTGGGTGGGGGTGGGGGGGGGCCGCCAGCTCCCTGCTCCGGGGCGGCGTGTGGGAGCGGGCAGAGTTCAAGGCCACGCTGCTCAGACTAGAATGTACAAAAGCTTCTGGAAGGGATGCCTTCCTTTCCAAGTTGGTATTTGCATTAATCATGTTTTATCCTATGACGCTAAAAAGCAAGTTGGCAAAGCTGGTTTTCACAGACATCTCTGGGTAGCCACAGCAAAGCAATGAATGAGTTATTGAAGTGGTACTTACTGAGTGTGTTCCCTGTGCCCGTTGGGTATGGGGGGTATAGCAGGGGAGACAGCAGGAGCAGCCCTGTCCTTGGGTACTCAGAGGAGAAAGGCCTCCCTTGTTTTCTTTTGTGTTAAAGATTTATTTATTAGTTTTTGAGAGAAAGAAAGAGTACAAGCCCATGAATCGGGGGAGAGGCAGAGGGATAGGGAGACAAGCAGACTCCCTGCCAAGCATGGAGCCCCGTGCGGGGCCTGATCTCAGGACCCCAAGATCATGAGCCAAAACCAAGAGTCATACACCCAACCAGCTGAGCCATCCAGGTGCCCCCAAAGCCTCCTTTTACTCAAGGATGAACAGGAGTTGCTGAGAGAAGTACAGGTGGTGAGGTAAGGAAGAACTGCACGTGCAAAGGTCCAGGGACAGGAGGAGCTGAGGGGGTCTGTTAAGATTATTAGATCATACAATCCAGGAGGTGAGTGGCAGGAGGACAGCAGTTCTGCTTGAGGGGAACCTTTAAAATCACAGCAAAGGGCACTTGGCAGTAGGAGCCACTGATGGCTTCGAAGTCAGAGAGCAACACATTCACATTTACATTTTATTATCCCAATTGCAAAAGAGAGGGTAGACTGGAAGGGAGAAGTTGCACTCAGGTTCCCCTGTTTAGGCAGCTCGTGAGGTGAGAGGGTGAAAATCTTGGGGCCTTGCCATCTGGAGAGCGGCAGACTGGTACCTTCCCATGTGTCACCGCAGGCAGGAGTCAGAGGGCATTTTGGAAGGTGATGTCTTCTTAGGGGCAAACTGATTGGTTTGCCATGCCCGTTGACTTAGAGTGCTGAATGCTACCAGACCCAGAGGACAGTGAAGGAGCGCGAACTCTTGAAAGGGGTGTGGGGCGCGGACATGGAGAGGAGGAAAGTGCATACAAATAGGCATTTTTATGTCCGTTTTGGTGGACACAGTTCAAAGCATAGTGAATGCCAGCAATCGTTGTTCCAGACATGTGTCCGGCCTGGAGCCCTGATACCACAATGGCGGCCCATCATTGGACTAAGGGCCTCCTAGCGGGCACCGTGGTGGTGGGGCATGGGGGGTGATAGTAGGGTCTTTAATTGATTGCCGTATGTCAGGGTCACTCCTGATATCCCTGGACCAACTTCTCCTCCAAAGAATACACAGTCTCGACCCTTCCTTTGGATCGCCAAGATGGCTGTCGTTCACGTCCTGCAACTGTGGCCTGGAGCCCAAGACTTGTGCCCAGGGTGGCCACACAATTGCTTGTGTCTGGCCCAGATCCTAACCGTGGATCTTTCTAGACAGGAAGAATTCAGGATGTTGGGCAGTTGGGCTGAGGAGTTCCCCAAGACGCCCCAGGGTGCGGGCCTGTCCCCTCCATGGCCATGGCGTCCTCTCCCTCAGGTACCTCACCGGCGACCAGCTGCGGAGCGAGTCGTCCACAGAAGCCTACATCCGCTGCCTGCGGGCGGGCTGCCGCTGCATTGAGCGTGAGTGCTGCTCCCCGGGGTGGGGCGGGGGGAGGACTCGGGGGGACTTGAGCTCTGCCGTGTCCCTGCTTGATGCTCTCGTTGTCTGAAAGGCCTGAGTCGTGCGGGTGAGGGGGACAGGCCACGGGAGGACCCAGGTGCCCGTAGCCTCTGGGGGCAGGGGATGTGGTCACTAAATGCCAGCCACCGTTCCCCAGAGGATCTCCCCGCAGGACGAGGCGTGGTGTCAAGCCTGGCCGGACTGGAGTCCGAAACCCTGGGGTGGCGGCCCGGAGCCTCTGGAGAATGTCCTGTTGTGGCGGCGGGGCTGGGAGGCTTGGTTAGGCTGCTGTTCTCCTTCAGTCGCCCTCCGGGCTGTTCACGGAGGAAGGCAGGAGCCCTCTGTGTTTCGGCAGCTGGCCCGGCCTTGGATGCCACCTGACCGTGCTTTTCACAGCTGCTCACGGACACCCACAGGCCCTGGACGTGCTCGGGAGCCCGCTGCTTCCCCCCGGCCTGTCAGCACCTGCAAAGGTGTGCAGGTGCACTGGGCGGAGAAAGGGCCCAGAGCACTGACGGAGGGTGCTCCATGCCTCAAACCCATGCCTCAGACCATCACGCTCGAATGGGACTTAACCCTATAGACGGTTGCATGGTGTATGCATCCTAGGAAAAAGCAAGTGTGAAAAAATTAAGTATGAAACAATCAGCTCCTGGTACCTCTGGGGGTTGAAAATAGAGGGGATTTTCACCTGCTACCTCGCCTAGTTCTGTTTGAATGTTTTCCAATGAAGCTGAGAAAAGTAAGCCTCTCATTGCTCTGTATTATTTCCACTAACAGAACAAGCAAGCTGAGTGAAATCAGAAACAAATCCCACAGTATAAATCTATTTTTAAAAAAAGGAAACACAGGGGTGCCTGGGTGGCTCAGTGGGTTAAGCCTCTGCCTTCAGCTCAGGTCATGATCCTAGGGTCCTGGGATCGAGCCCCACATCAGGCTCTCTGCTCAGCGGGGAGCCTGCTTCCATACCCCCGCCTGCCTCTCTTCCTACTTGTGATCTCTCTCTCTGTCAAATAAGTAAATAAAATCTTTAAAAAAAGTAAAAGTAAAAAAGGAAACTCTGAAACTAGCTTTTTTGGGATGACTGTATTGGGGATCTTTAATTAAGCAACTACAGTCTTCCCATAACTGCCCAAGTAATGCATGTACACAGGTAACAGGGCTCCTCATGTTGCCAGCCCCGGAGGGGAATAACTGTGTGGCCCCCACATCCTAGTAACTGAGCCACTGGGGACCCGGGGCCAAGCTGGCAGATGCCCACCCCTCCACCCCCCTTGTGGTGTGGCTGCCGTCAGTGGACTCTCCAGGCAGGGATGGATGGCCGGGTGTTGAGACTACATGTTTCTCCCCTCAGTGGACTGCTGGGACGGGCCCGACGGGAAACCCATCATCTACCATGGCTGGACACGGACCACCAAGATCAAGTTTGATGACGTGGTGCAGGCCATCAAAGACCATGCCTTTGTCACCTCCAGGTCGGTTGGCTAATTTCCTGATGGTTCGTCGTTAAGGGAAAGGTGGACAGATGCCCCTGCACACACAACACACACACACACCCACCCACCCACCCACCTGCCCAGCCTCCATCCTCTGGTCTCGCCCAACAACTCTTCAGCTGAGTGTTGGCGCCCCCTTCAGGCCAAAAGCGCAAGTCCCTCCCTGGTTCTGGAGCTGGGAGGATGCAGGTGCTGGGACACTGGTGCCCTCTGCCCCTCCCCCACCGGCTGGGCTGAGCCTGCTCCTCCCGCACACAGCTTCCCAGTGATCCTGTCCATCGAGGAGCACTGTTGCGTGGAGCAGCAGCGCCACATGGCCCGGGTGTTCAAGGAGGTGTTTGGCGACCAACTGCTGACGAAGCCCACGGAGGCCAGCGCTGACCAGCTGCCCTCACCCAGCCAGCTGCGGGAGAAGTTCATCATCAAGGTGGGTGGCCTCGGGTGGCCTGGCATTCATTCAGGAGAGCCAGTGGCTCAGAGCACAGGCCCTGTTCCCACCTCCCGGACTCCCACTAGCTCTCCTTACTAACTCCCTGAGCGACCCTGGGCAGGGTCGTTTCACCTCGAGGTGCCTCTGTGTCCCAGTGCACTGTGTGAGATGGACACGGACTGGAGGTGGACAGTTGCCCCAAAAGGCTGTGTGTGCTCATGGCTGAAGGGCGTCTCTGTCCAGCTGCTGGCAAGGGGGAGAGATGAAGGATCAGCTGTGCCCAAGAGTGCCAGGGGTGCCGGGGAGAGGGGTGATGCTCGGGGATCTTTATTACCAAGACGAAGAGACCAGGTATATCGTAGCTTAAAGCACAGAAGAGGTCATCTCCTCTTTAACTGAGAGAGAATGTTCTAGAAGGTTTGAGCTCTGGTCCACAAGGCTGTCAAGGGAACCAGCATCCTCTTATTCTGTAGACCCCCAGAGAATCCATTCAGAATCTGGGGTGTGGCAGCATGTGAACTTTGGGGAAAATGTTGCCTCTCTATTTTTATTAACCTGTAACTAAAACTTAACATTTCCTTCCATTGTGAATATTAGCAACAAGCCACTTGGGGCTTTGTCACCAGCAGAAATCATGGGTAGTTTTATATCGTGTTTACAGTCAGTACAGATTTCTCAAAATCATCTCATCCGCATCACTCCTTTGAAATCATGGTGGCTAATAGATTTGATTGTAGATCTTCTATAAAAAGCTAATAAGGAAGCACACCTATTTACATTATGAATATTTAAGGTCTTAATAACTGTATTTCAATATAGTTTCTCTTATAATTCTGTGCGTTATAAATGTTTTGAGAAACGGGTCTGTCGTCTTTGCCCAACGTCAAAGGAGGTCGCTGGCACAGAAGGGGTGGGGGTCTGCCCTGGGACGTGGTCCCCGTGTGTGGGGTTGATGGTGGGTTGTGGGCCCATCTGAGCTTCAGCCCAGAGAAAGGGCAACCTGGATGTGTCCAGGGTCTGCGATTTCTGGCAAACAAGTGGGATGTCAGTTCGGTATGTCCCAGCCAGTCCTGTCCTGTGTGTGAGAGCCGTCACTTGTCCACAGCTCCCACAGAGGCTGCTGAATGTGAAGTCTCTAGTTTAGCCCCTGGCAGAAGGAGAGGGATGGATTTTGTTGGCAGGTAGCAGGTTCGTGTGGAAGGACGGACAGGTGTTTACCAGACAGAGAGGGGGCATTGCCTTCAGGTTGGGGGAATAACCTCCATAAACGTGGGGGTAGTGTGAACGCGTGGCACTTTCCCCGGACTGTCACTGGGCCACCCAGATGCACTGGGAATAATCCCTGCCTGCCAGGAGGTCACGGTCTAGTGGGGAGACAGACCTGTCAACAGAGGAGGGCCAAACGCTCTGAGGGGGCTTTCTCAGAGATTCATCCCGAGGAGGGCGTGTTTGTGCCATCCGGGTACAGGCACCAGTGTATCTGGAGGATTTGGCTATGACACTGGGGCAGTTTTCCTGAGACATCAAGGGAAGCTTCCAGCTCGGGGAAGGCAGGACGAGAGGCCACAAGAGCTTGGCCTGGCAGGGTCCGTGGCTTCTCGGGCATTAGGTCAGTGAAGGTGCATTTCCCTGTAGCTTTGTTTTCTTGGGACTGGTCCCTGTGCATCTCCAGAGGTTTTCTGGCTCTTGTTTTAGGGTAAGAGGTCGGGAAGGCCTCATCAGAGCATCCTTTGCCTCCCATTGGTAGTTTGTGGCTCCCTCTTTTTCTGTTTCAGGGAAGAGGGCAAGAATAGCGTTGGTGAGCCTGGCTAGGCGTGACAGTAAATGCTATCCAGTCTCCTGCAGCACTGAGAGGTGGCAAATCCCAGCCCCCAGGCCCATTTTCCAGATGGGGACCTTGAGGTCTAGAAGGTGGCTTAGCTGAGTTGCGGTTGGCTCCTGCCCAAGAGGGAACTTGAGGCCCTTCAAAATGACACATGCTGCCTCAGTGTTGACAGGTGGCTTTCATGTCCCTTGTCTGACAGGACCCAGCAGGGGCTGGCGTTACCCCCATTTCACAGGGGAAGTGACTGAGACTGAGACAAGCTGTCACCCAGCTAGTAAGGTCCTGAATCTGAGCTCCAGTCGGACTCCCAACCCTGAGCTCCCTCCTCCGGGCCACCAGAACCAAGATTCACGAATACTGGCCTGCATGGACGTGGGCGCCCATCTGGATGTAGATTGTTGTTGTCATGGTCTTAGTCTCCCCGATGAGAACTGTAAGCCCCAGAGACGTGTAGCCTCCTGCCCAGGGTCATACCGCTGAGAAAGCAGCTTAACTGTGTCCCCGGTGTGCCGTCCACAGCCCTGCATTCTGGGCCATCGGACTGGCTGTTCCTGCCCTTCCCTGTGTGTGTGGCAGAGAACACAGGACACGCAGGTGGTGTCACTGATCCACTGTTTATGGAGCACTTACTATCTGCTGAGCTGCCGCAGAAGATTCAACAGAGAACCGCACAAAGTCCTGCCATCGTGGGCCTTATATTTTTTGACAGGGAAGCAGAAGTCACAGAGAACCACAAAGGGCCAAGAGTATGGAAAATAATTCCCAGGGGCCAGAGAGTGACAGGGATGGGAAGGGGAGTAGAGGCTATTGTTAGATCAAGTAGTTGAGGAAAGCTCATCTGAGGAGGTGACACTGAGCACAGAGCTGAATGTAGTGAGAGAGAAGGCAGGTGGAGAAAACAGGCAGTGCAAAGGCCCTGAGGTGGACACTGTAGATAGATGCTGGCTGGCTGGCTGGCTGATGGGGATGAATGCTTGTTAGCTCCAAGATTCTAAACTTGGGTCTTGAGGGAGACTGTATTTTTTTTTCCCCTCAGCATAAGAAGCTGGGCCCCCGAGGTGATGTGGATGTCAACATGGAGGACAAGAAGGATGAGCACAAGCAACAGGGTGAACTGTACATGTGGGATTCCATCGACCAGGTGGGTCTCCTTGCACCCCTTCTCAGGGCCTTGAGCACATGTGAGGTCTACTAGAGGACTCTGAGAATTTTCCTATCTTATTCCCGTTTTCACCTTTCTTTTCTTTCTTTTTCTTTTTGCATTATTAATGTTTTACTTTGAAATCATTTTATATTCCACGTAACGTTGGACATTCACACGCACATAAAGAATTTTTACATACCCTTCAGTCACCTTCCCCAAATACTAACATCCTCTATAACCAGAGTGTAATTGTTGGAAGCAGGAAGTGAACATTGGTGCCCTACCACTCGTTCATTCATGGGCCTTTTCTCAGTTTTACCAGTTGGTCCACTGATGTCCTTTTTTCGGTCCAGGGTCCAGTCCAGGATGTGACAGTGTATTTGGCTGTCCTAAGTCCTTAGTACCCTTCCATCTGGGACAGTTCGACCGGAACCCTTATTTGGGTGAGAGGAATGCATTTTGAATGCTTGTGCCACTTCTCACTTCCTTTAACCTGACATGCAAATCTGTCTGCATATATTTTGATATGTGTGTTCTTACATCCTAGAAATACTAAAAATTATTAATGTGTAAATAAAGAATTAAGTCACAGATGTTGAAGAGTCTCTGGCCAGACTAGCTGAGAACTCCTGAAAGTCATAAAAAGTGGAGGTAATAGAAAAAGACAGTCACCAGGCCCAAAAAACAACCCCATCATTCATAAAGGGCTTCAAATTAAATAAATAGGAACTAGAAATTTGGTACGAAGTTGTATCTACTCTGAGACCCAGTGAATCAAAAGAAGGTCCTGAAAATGCCAAAAGAATCCAAAAATAGATATTTAAAAAGAAACATCCTGAAGGGGGTGGAATTCCATGAAACCACCATACACATCTATGAAGTGGGAAAGGTGCATCCCTCGCAAATGCTGGGGTGATGCCGGGCGGGGCCTCTGGGTCCCAGAGTTGATGCAGCGAAGACTGAGGGGAGAGCTCATGCATGTTTCCTTTCCAGAAATGGACTCGGCACTACTGTGCCATCGCTGATGCCAAGCTGTCATTCAGTGACGACATTGAACAGACAGCAGAAGAGGAGTTGCCCCAGGTAGGGGACACAGCCTCCTAACCCGTCCTCTGTCTCATGGTCCACAGGCCCTGACATCCTCAGCCCAAGCAGCCACCCCTTGGGTACCAAGGTCTGCCTGGCTCTTCTCTGATTGGCTGGCTTACCAACCAATGAGATTCAAGGATGTCTTTCCTGCTCTCTGCAGGGCCTGATGGGCCTGTGCTCTGGGTGGGAAGGGAAGTCATTTGGATGCTCCGTCCAACCCCGTCTCCAGCCTGATTCCCAGCTTTCCTGCCCTCTCCCCTCTGGCTCCTGGCCATCCTTGGTGCTGTTTCTTGAGGGCAGTTTCCAGGGCTTTATGGCTCTCAGACTCCTTGTGCAGTAGAGTTGAAACCTATACTGGGGGCCCCTTTGCCCATGTCTTAGGACTCCAGGAAGCCACCACCCATGGTGGCAGGCAAGGGAGGGCTGTGGAAGCCATCTTCCCAGACCTTTTGGGGTGAGGGCAAGCTGATGCCAGCCTGTCTGCTGTCCAGTCCCGATACAGCATGCACAGAGGGACCAGTCTGGCCATGCTGAGGGTCTGGTCCAGGTTTTCAGAAATGCCTCCTCTTGTGGCCCAGGATACACCCCCCACAGAGCTGCATTTTGGGGAGGAGTGGTTCCACAAGAAGGTGGAGAAGAGGACGAGTGCTGAGAAGCTGCTGCAGGAATACTGTGCGGAGACGGGGGGCAAAGACGGGACCTTCCTGGTGCGGGAGAGCAAGACCTTCCCCAATGACTACACCCTGTCCTTCTGGTAGGGGCATGCTGCCTTCCGCTTGCAGCTGGTCCGGGGCAGGGTTGGGGGGTGGGGTGGGGCATGGCATGAGTTGTGTGAACTCAGGCCTCCACCAGAACCCCAGACTTCATTTAGGGATCTGTGCGGGGCAGGGGTGGGCCGAGGCAGGTGAGGCCCAAAACACAGCGATCAAGACTAGTGGTATTTCAATGCAAAATGTTTAAAAATCAGAAGTAATGAAAAATCCATGATGAGCAAAGTATCATCATCATTTTAAGTCAAGACAGGATCTGACCTTGCACTAAGGATGATGTGGCCTTACTCACACACCCCCAGTCCCGGTTCTAGAGCAGGTGGGGTGCCCCTAAGTCACTCAGCCTCCTTCCATCTTTGTTTCCGTGTCCCGAAAACAGAGATTCTAAAGGTGGATTTATGGAGCTGTCGTGAGCTTTCTCGCGCACTGACTTATTAGTACTTTCATTCACTAAAGGGTGTGCATTGAGTGACTGCTCTGTGCTGGGCGCAACGATCTGGCAGCCCAGGTCCCTGTCCTGATGGCGATTAGAGTCTGGTCAGGGAGATAGACAATGAAAAAGGAGTCAGTGATCTATAGTTGTAGTTGTGATAACGTGCAATGCAGAAAATGCTAGATGTTACAAAAGTCGGTACGAGCAGGGCCTGATGTGACGTTGGACTTGGGAATGGTCAGGGAAGACTTCCTGTAAGAAGTGGTGTTTCCGTGGAGACCCAAAGGATACACATAACAACATACCTACAAGAGTGACAGTTAACTCCCACAAGATGCTTCCCACGTGCCAGGCAGTGTTCTAGGCGCATTTTGTGTGTGATCTTGGTCAGTCCTTAGGACAGCTCAGCGAGGACGGACCACAGGGTTGATGATGTGGAGGCTCAGAGAGGACAAGTCACTTAGCACATAAGTGGCTGAGTCTGGATTTACACTTTTACACCAGGCCTTCTGGCTCCAGAGTAGGAGTTAGGTAGATAAATGTAGTTGGAGGAAGTAGGTAGAATGTTCTGGAATCCAGGCTAAAGGACCAGCCTGTTCTAAGAGCAGAGGGAGGCCTGTGTGGCCACACGTAGTGCCTCCCCGTCAGTGCCCCTGGCCGCAGTTCTGGTCCACCCCCCTTCCCCGTACCACCCCCCTGCATGTTCTCTGCCACCCCGGGGGCAGGCAGGGCCAGTGGGCCCAGCCTCGTTGCTGATGTTGTCCCTCTCCCTGCAGGCGGTCCGGCCGGGTCCAGCACTGCCGGATCCGTTCCACCATGGAGGGTGGGACCATGAAGTACTTCCTGACCGACAACGTCATGTTCACCAGCATCTATGACCTCATCCAGCATTACCGCGAGACGCACCTGCGCTGCACCGAGTTCGAGCTTCGGCTCACTGACCCCGTGCCCAACCCCAACCCCCACGAGTCAAAGCCGTATGTGTGCCCATGCTCCCGGGGCCGCAGACCTCAGGCGCCAGGTTTAGTGGGTGCAGACACGCAGGTGGATGGGGTTCAGCAATCGGAAAAGCCAGCCTTGTGGGTGTGCCCGGGCCCTGTGTCCCCCGAGGCCCCTTACCCAGGCCCCCGGGATCTCTTAAATTCCCCAGGATGGCCCCCGTTTCCAAACACCTACTCTGCCTTTTTCCCATATCCCCCGGCCTCTCCCTGTCCCTCTCCTCCCTTACCTTCACAGTTCCGAGCTCTTGGGCTTTGATTTTCGGAGCTGAATTTTGGTCCAGTGATACTATTCTGCTTGTCAAAGCTCCTTCCTGTTCATTGTGCAAGTGAACAAAAAGAAAGTAATTGTACACATTTCCTTTCATTTTCATCTAATGAAATGAATATTAGTTATGCCTTGCAAAAGGTTAACCCATTCTGGAAATAAGGGGGGGGAGCTATTTTTAAGCAGAAGGCTGCTAAAATGTACATTTCTGAGAGGCCTTGTAACTTACGGCAGCTTTTTTACTTTTATCTATATTTGTGTAGATTGCCTTTTAAAATCTGCCATTTCATATCTTTGAGAGTAACCCAAGACTAACCAGACAAAAAGACCTGAAATTCTGTTCCTGTGTTCTCTGCCTCCGATTTTCTGTCCTCCACAGTGACGGATGCTGGCCGGTTGGGGGCGGGGCTGGGGTCGGTACAGTTAGGTTAAATTTCTTCTCTTGTGCTCCAAGCAGAACCTACTATAGGAAATGTTTTCCCTGAGCTACATCTTGGTGGTCTTTAAAAAAAAATTGCTGTCTTCAGCGGCGTAGTTGGGTGGGGAAGCCCATGGTGTAATTTCCACGGTGGTTCCTGGGGCCTTTTTCCAGGACCGCCTCCTCCGTGGGTGGCCGTCTCACCTGGCTGTTTTCCCTGTGCCGCAGGTGGTACTACGACGGGCTGAGCCGCGGGGAAGCGGAGGACATGCTAATGAGGGTTCCCCGGGACGGCGCCTTCCTCATCCGGAGGCGGGAAGGCACCGACTCGTATGCCATCACCTTCAGGTGAGCGGGTGGGCGGGAGCCGGCACGTGCTCGCGGGAGGCGCCCTGGGGAAGGACAGGTGTGGAAGGCACGAGCAGCGTCCGCTCAGGGGAGCTGTCTGTGTGCGGGGCCCGGCTCTGGGTCCTTGAGAGGAACACCTGCCCCGTGAGCTCATTCCGTCTTCCAGCAACTTCATGACCATGACCCTTATTGTTCAGAGGAGGAAACTGAGGCACAGGGAGCTTAAGTGATGCTGAAACATGCAGCTAGTAATGGCGGAGCTGGGATTTGAACCCAGGCCGCCCTGCCAGAGCAGTGACGTGACAGACCTGCTGTCCTCCCACCCAGCGTGGGCAGTGGGAAGGCCACATGGACCAACCTTCTCTAGGACCGTGGTTCTGTCCTCTAATTCCATCCCAAGACCCCTCTGGTTTCCCCCAGGGACAGTGTCAGGGAGTTTCAGACCCGATTCACCTTACTGTCCCCACATCTCCCCTACCCCAGTGTGTGGAGCCCTAATGAACATTCCCGACACGGGCCTGCCATTGAGGCTTCATCTGCCCGAGTCCTTCCTTGCAGCCCATGAGGAGTAGAGGAGGTACTGCGAGTAAGGAAATGGAGGCCCAGAGAGGTTAAGTGTCCTGTCTAGAGCCACACAGCCTTGTCCTGGGACTGAGGCAGAATTTCAGACTTGGACTCACCCATGTTCAAAGCCTGCTCTCTCCACGGTGAGGTTTCAAGAGGCTTATGGGCCAGACCGAGCCTCAGCCTGCATGGTTATGTTAAGTACTGGGAAATTGCACTTGAAAGTTTAGATTTCTCCTTAGGAAAAGTGGGTGGAAGCGGAAGCTCCAGACCCCACGTTCCCACATGATGATGGTTCCCAGCGGCTCAGTAGGGCCCCTAGTGCGCCCAGGCTGCTTCTGTTTCTTCCATTGCTGTTGCTTTGGCCCATCCCCCTTGGTGACCCTACCAGGCTGACCTCTGGACATGTGGATCTGCCCCCTTCCCCTCGCTACTCCTTCCTTCTTGGGTGAGTGGTGGTGGTGGTGGTGAGGCTCGTTATTGTTGCCGTTTCCTGAGCACCTACTCTGTGCCGGCTCCGGCCAGCCCGGCTCCTCTGTGCTTTATGCTGCCGACAGGGAGGCTCTGGGCTACTTGGCACTGGCACCTTGCCCTTGGCCCCAAAACTCTTGGTGGTGCTGCCTCCCACACGGGTGGGATTGGGCAAGTTTAATGAACACCTGTTGTACCAGCCGCCGTGTCGGGTGCTGGGCATTGAGTTGTGCGGTAGTTCTGTCAGTTGGGAGGCTTTGGGGTACAAGGGACAGAAATCTAACTCAGTGGCCTCCCAGAAAGGAGGTGTTACCGGCTACTAGCAGAGATGCTCAGGAGGTGAGCTGGCTTCCAGCAGGCCTGGAGCCGTGCCTCACCTGGCAGTCCTCGGGAGGCCAGTTGTGTGTCTGTCTCGGTGCTTCTCTACACTGGGTTCCCCTTGGGAGCCGGTGTCTGGTAGAAAAGATGAGTCCTGAGATCCCACGCTCTCCCTGGCCTCTGCCTGAGCTGGGTGTCATGGTTCAGGCTGGCCATGGGTTGGAATCACTTCACTGGAACCATGTGGATGAAAATGAGATCCCCAGATGGAGGCCTGGCCTTATGTGTCCACTGTGCTCTTTGCCCGTCTGCCCTCCCCATGAGATTGCTGGTACCCTAAAAGCTGGAGTTTTTAATTTTTAGGGATCAGTAAATGTTTAAGTGTTCAGTGAGCACCTACTATGTGCCAGGCTCCTTGTTGGGCTCCAGAAACACAGAAGGGGTACAAGCCAGCTAGTCCTTGCTCTCATGAGGCCAACGGTCCACTGCGACCGAGATGTCCTGCTCCTCGTGTGTTTCTCTTGAGCGCTTCCCTCTTACTGAGCGTTGGCCTGCCAGCAGCAAGTGGTCGGGAATCGCTGGCTGAGTGAGCCAGTGACGAGGTGCTGGTGTCTTAAGGACGAGAGGAAGGGAAGGCTATTTCCTTTGTGTTGGGACGGTGAACGTCCCTGGCCTCCACCCACCGCATGTCCGGCGGGGTCATGGTCACTGTAATAGTCAAAGATGACCTCCCCACACCCCGGAGACAGACTTTTTCTAATTCACCGTGGTCATGGTGTGGGGTAGGTGTCACTGTCCCTCACTGAGAAGTGTTGCCTGGGGCAGGAGAGTTGGGCACATAAACATATCGCTGTAATGTTGTGTGGTAAGTGCCACAGAGTGGACGGGCAGGTGACAGAGGGTGAGCGGAAGTGCTAGGGGGACCAGGTGGGGGAGGGGCTCCAGGTGGACGGAGCGCATGGGTCTGGAGGAACTTTCCCTCCCCCGCCCGTCTCCGGTATCTGTGGAGCCCCTCTCCTGTGCCGGTGATCCCACGCTCTCCCTGACCATAAACACGGGTGGTGTTCTAGGCTCGGAGAACACAGACTGAACTTCTGGATAGATCTCTACGGGAGGGGACAGGTATCTGCTTTCAAGTCTGTGCAAAGAGATGAAGCTGCTGGCCAGGTGTGACCAGTCGGACGTGGACCTCAGTGGGACGTGGGAATGGGGCTTCGTGGCAGAGCCGAGGGAGACCTCGGGCCACAGTGTCACGGACTTGTGGCCTCCAGGGGCCTGGAAGGTGTGATTTGCACTCAGCCCTGGTGTGTCTCCCTTCTTGATTCTTCTCTTGCCAGGAAAGCTCCTTTTGGCTTGGCCTTGGTTCTGTTTTCCTATAGCCGCTCACTCATGGACTGCCCTCGGGGTGCCGGGCACATCGCAGAAGGCTTACCCTGGGCTGTCGGACGGCGGCCCTCACAGTTGCCCTGAGACGGGAACTGCCCCTCCCTGGCCTTGTGGACAGGGAAACACAGGTGCAGTCAACTTCCCAGAAGGAACCAGAACCTGATCCCTACTCTTAATTAACTTCCAGACCCTAGAGCCTCCCTGCCCTAGGAAACTTTTGTAAAAAGTTTTAAAAAACTTTTTTTAAAGATTTTATTTGATAGAGAGTGAGCAAGTGAGAGAGCGAGCATGAGCAGGGGCAGAGGGAGAAGCAGAGTCCCCACCGAGCAGGGAGCCCGATGCGGGGCTCAATCCCAGGGCTCTGGGATCATGACCTGAGCTGAAGACAGAGGCTTTCACCCACTGAGCCACCCAGGTGCCCCAAAACTTTAAAATTTCTTTATTATGCAAATATATCCTTGGAAAATAAGACATCACAATGAAGGCTAAGCCCTCTGTCGTCCATCCCATCTGGGTCCTCGTCCTGGTAGAAAGCACATTTTTCTAACTGGTATCTCCCTGTGGGCTCAGGAAAAAAAAACAAAACAAAACCCAAATGACCTCCATGGGTATGTCCCTGTGGAAAATACTGTGCTCTTTCATATGTGGGAATTTGCTTCCAATTTTACAAATACAAACGGGATCCTACTATAGTTTTATCTTACAATTTGTTTTTCTGCTCAGCTGTTTGTTTGTTTTTAAGAAATACTAATAAAATATCCCTGCAAATAAGCCATGGAGGCAGAACTCTTCTAGCACCTTTTTTTTTTTTTTTTTTACACTGCCTTATTGAAGAAATGGCTTAACAGGGTATGTTTTTTAAAACAAAAAGTAACTTAGGGCGCCTGGGTTAAGCCTCTGCCTTCGGCTCGGGTCATGATCTCAGGGTCCAGGGATCGAGCCCCGCATCAGGCTCTCTGCTCAGCCGGGAGCCTGCTTCCCCCTCTCTCTCTGCCTGCCTCTCTGCCTACTTGTGATCTCTCTCTCTGCGTCAAATAAATAGTCTTTGAAAAAAAAAAGTATCTTTAAGGTGCTGAATTTTTATATTTATTTATTTGAGAGACCACGCACAAGCTTGCGGGGGGCAGTGGGGCAGAGGGAGAAGGGGAGGGAGAGAGAATCCCAAGCAGGCTCCCCCCTGAGCCTGGGAGCCCAACACAAGCTCCATCTCACGACCCGGAGATCATGACCTGAGCTGAAGTCAAAAGTCAGATGCTTACCCAGCGGAGCCACCTGGCCGCCCCTCTGAGGTGCGAGATCCTTAAACAGTGAGTATCTCACGCCTCCTAACTGTGCCTTTAGACAGTTTCAGAAGATGCTGCTTGGCTGTGAAGTTAGGGTTGAAGCTTATTCTCCCAGATGGTCCTGTTCTTGCCAATAAGAGCTAATAAGACTGGAGATTGTGTTCTGCTCTCGATATTTCCCACCTCCCGTGTCAGCAGGGTGAGGCCTCAAAGGTTGCTTTGCTTTTTGGGGGGAAATAAATTGGTGGTGGTTGTAGTTGAGCCACTGAAGATCAGATTCAAGGATGTGGGCATCAAAGCCCAGAGCTGTGAGTAGAGACCAGCAGACGTTTCCTGTAGAGGACCAGAGGGTGACAACTGTAGGCCTTTCAAGCCCCGTGGCCTCGGGTGCAGCTGCTCAGCTCTGGCGCTCAGAGCTGGCGGAAGCAGCCACAGGCCACACCCAAGTGGACGACCATGGCTGTGTGTCAATAAAACTTTATTTACAAAAGCGAGGGCAGGGGAGGGGTGGGGCCCCCATTTGGCCTTCGGGTCCCTGTTTGCAGACCCTGATCTGGACACGTGGCCTTTCCCAAAGGCAAGCCCTCTAACTGGGGTCAGGGGGAGTGGGCAGACGAGGAGCGAGCTGTTGGGTCACTCGTATTTCCTGTAAGGTACAGCTTTCTCTGTGTCCGTGTTGAGAAGACCTGCCATCGTCGTATCCCCTAGGAGGGCCGAACCTCGCTTCTCTCCCGGTCCCCCCCCACCCCCCCAGGATGGGGAGCCAAGTGGTTTCTCGTTAGCGGGGCGGGCACGACCGTGTGGTGTCTGGGGTCTCGGTGGCCAGTTCTGCGTGGTCTCCCCCTCCAGGGCCAGGGGCAAGGTCAAGCACTGCCGCATCCACCGGGACGGCCGGCACTTCGTGCTGGGGACCTCGGCCTACTTCGAGAGCCTCGTGGAGCTCGTGAGCTACTACGAGAAGCACGCGCTGTACCGGAAGATGCGGCTGCGCTACCCCGTGACGCCGGAGCTCCTGGAGCGCTACAACATGGTAGGCGGGTGACCCGCTCGCGGCTGGGCTGCGCGTCAGCCACCGTTCGGCAAACCTCGGCTGAGCCCTCACCAGGTGTCCGGGACGGCTCGGGGACCCGGGGACGCGGACCCCGCCCTCGTGCTGCTCGCAGTCTCGTGTGGGACAGATAATAAATGGGATCAACTGCAAAACAGATGGTGGGTCGGAAGTTGAGGTATAATATAGAGGGAAACTGGGCGGGGGGAGTCATGGAGGCAGTGAGGGGGGAGGGGCTGCATCCAGCGTGCTCTGGAAAGATCTCACTGGGAACGAGGTATTCGGGCAGACTCGAGCGTTCCTGGAGGAGTGCTTCACGCTGCTAAGGACAGGAAGATCAGCGGGTACAAAGGTCCTGTGGCGAGGGCGCGCCACAGGAGGCTCAGAGAAGCAGCCAGTGTGGCCGGCACTGAGAGAGCCAGAGTGGGGCAGGCCTAAGGAAGGACTGCTTAGAGCAGGGCAGGCCCCTGAGAGACACTGGCTTTTATTCTGGAAGGTTCTGAGCCGAAAACAGACCTGATCCGATTCCCACATCTCAGTTCCTGCCACGTGGGTGACAGGATACAGCATTCAGGATACACCAGCCACGGTCCAGGAGTACTCATAGCTCTTGGCCGTGTGGTGGAGCACAGCCTGCCTTGGGAAATTTCGGTTCTGGAGCAGGGGCTCCAGGCTTGCAGGAGGAAGCTGTCCCGGGCAGGGTGTATGACTGGGAAGGCGACAGAGCAAGGCCGAGCGCTGCTTAGGACCGCAGCCAGAGCGCTCGGACCAGGTCTGAGGAGGGTCAACACGGGAGCCCAGACCTGACAGCCGGGACCCACGGGGCTGTGAGCAGCCGTGGGGAAAGCCGGTTCGAGGTCAGGGAGGGGCTGTGGCCCAAGGCCGGAGGGGACCCGGAGAGACAGTGGCAAGAGCAGACAGAGGGTGGGATGGATGTTCGGTGTGAGCCGGTAAATGTGGAACGTGTCTGGGTTTGGGGTGTTGGCCGGTTTCCACGGTGGCAATCCCTCGAGGGGGTGGCCTGTGTCCCCCCATGGACATGGAACTGGCTCAGGGGGCGGTGTGGGGCGGGCCCTGGCCAGCGGGAGCTCCCACGTGCCGCTGCTCTCCGGGCTTGGCTTTCCTGCAGGGCCTGGTAGAGGAGGGCTGGCACAGAGACCTCTCCTCTGGGGGTGCAATTTCCAAGTTTGGGGGAGCTTTTCAGCGGCTTTTCACCGTCTCCACCAGGAGGCACGAAGAAACTAGGAGGTTTCAACTCTTCGTCCCTGGGGGTGGCCGAGAAGCCTGGCTCTGTGTCGGGCCACCCCGGGAGCTCGGAGGGCGTCCATTTACTCTGCTTTGCTCTTTTTCAGGAAAGAGACATAAACTCCCTTTACGACGTCAGCAGAATGTATGTGGATCCCAGTGAAATCAGTCCCTCCATGGTACGGTGCCAGCCTCCCATTCCCACCACCACCTGGTCCCTAAAGGGACACGGAGCCCACCCTACGCCCCCCAGCAGAGCACGGCAAGGGCACTTGAGGACACACTTGCCCCCCCACCCCGCTAAATTGATTTTATGTTATTTTTTTGAGAAGGAATGATGACTGACAGTGTGACTTCTGGTTTCAGGGAAGAGATCAATAGAATTCCACATAAAAGTGACGGTGACTTGCGAAAACTCTGAGGTTTGATGAACCACCTTTGGGCCAAACGGCTTCTAATTAAAAGTCTTTCAGATGTTTCTTGCTCACGGATGGAGCCCGTGGTGCTTATGAATTCCGTTTGGTTCACTGACCTCCTCGCGGTGTGCGCCTTATCTCCCGCTCCCACCCTGGCTGCGGTGTGACTCCCCCCAGGTGGGGGTGGGTTTTACCTCTGTCCCCAGCTCCTCCTCACTCGGGTTCCTGCCGAGGAAGAACGATGGCGAATTTTCTGTTGGGTGGGGTGCACCTGGCGCACGGTTCATGGATAATTCTTGCTACCTGAAAATCTAGAGATGAATTTCTTCTCTTCTTTTAAATTTATAATCCTCGGCCAATGCAAATCCCTTCCAGCAAGGGATGAAGGCTTGGACCGATGTGGGCAGGGGGACTGTGTGTGAAATTCGTAGGGGACTTTTATCAGAAGTGAAGAAGCTGCTGGTAGGGAGGAAGAGAAGGCCGCCTGTGAGCTGGATGTCGGGGACAGTGGACACGATGGTAAACTGAGGAACCCCCAGCCAGTCTCGAGGGTGGCTACGCCCTGTTCACCCTCAGTTGCTGCCTTTCCAGGGAGCGGGCCAGGTCTCCTGGTTTTGTAAGACAAGCCATTCATCTGGATATTTTATGTGAATTCTCCCCATTTTTTTTTTTTTTAAATCCTGGCAACCAACTCAAGTTGTAGAGAGACTCTCCCTGTACTGAGTGAGACCAGTGAAACACGATGGCAGCTGGATGGGCGCGCAGGCTGTCAGACTAGGGGGAGCGCCTCAAAACAAAGTCATTACTATTGCTGCGATTGAAGATGCATTAACAATGAGAAAACCACTGCTCTGGAGACGAGACCGGTGATTAGCCCTGGTCTGCCCGTGCGGACTCGGTCGCTGTCTGCGCTCCTGGGCCTTTGCCTGCCCAGGGACACATCGTACAGCCCCCCCCCCCGCCCTGACCCCCATGGCCATTTGTATTCTGTTCACCTGCCTCGTGGTCCTGTGTGGGCTCCTCCTTATTCTCCTCATGACCATTCTTACTAGAACGGGTGAGCCAAGTAATTTAGGGGGGACACATGGGCTGCAGTTTCTACTTTGAAAAAAAGAACGTTTTCAACATTCAGGTGGCTGTGCCGGTTTAGCTACGTCCCCATCAGTGGCGACGTTGGTCATGTCCAGGCTTTGCTGCTCCGGTTAACACTAACATGAACTTCACACCTGAGGCCTTGGGCATCTTCTGCATTATTTCCTTTGGATGTGTTCTCGGAACTGGGATGACCAGAGCCGTCCTAAGAGGACACACATATGCATGGGGTGTGATTTCTCTGCCCACCGCACAGCCAGGACGGGATGGAGCTGGAATCTGGCCCGGTCAGTCTGGCCGGGCGCATGTGCTATTTGTCATTTCGTTGTGCCTCCTGCAAGCCTGTTCAGCCAAGGGACGGCTCATTTCTCTTGTTAGTGAAGGAGCTGACTTGAGGACCTCTCCTGCCCTCTGAGGGGTTGGAGACTTGCTCCTCATGGAGGCCATTATATGCCAACTTCCTCTGCCACTGGCTGTACCTCGAAGCCTTAGAGCCTGGCAGAGACCCGTGAAGTTCACAGGGCAAAGTTGTATCCACCCTTGAAGGCAGATGTCCAGGTGAAACCACCTCTGGTTGGAAGTTCTTATGGCAGAGATTTTTAGAACCCACGTTGCTTCTTACAGAATGGCAGTAACTCACACGAACTGACTTGTGAGCTCAGCCACTTAACAGCTGGTTGATCTGGGGCCAGTCCCCATCCCTGCTCCCTGGTGACTTTGGGAGGCGCCTCTGCCACGCAGTGCCAGCCCACTGCCAGCAGATGGCACTGTAACCTTGGGCTGAAGCCTGTTTCCTGATGAGAAGACCCAATGCAGATGCCTCTCTCTGCTTCTGTCTCCCAGCTTGACCTTCTCCTTCTTGTTTTCTCCCCCAAAGCCTCAGAGAACGGTGAAAGCTCTGTATGACTACAAAGCCAAGCGGAGCGATGAGCTGAGCTTCTGCCGTGGGGCCCTCATTCACAACGTCTCCAAGGAGCCCTGGGGCTGGTAAGGCTGAGGGGGGCTGGGCCACTTGCTAGAGGAACTTGACCTGTCCCTTCTTGCAGGTGAGGCTGAGGCGCTGGCTGAGCTCTGGACCCCCTTTCTCTGCCGTTCTGGGCTGGCTTTGACCTTTGTACCTTCTCTGCAAAGGTGGCTTAAGACATGCTCTATTGAAAAAAGCGTATTATGTATTATTTCTAGCAGCAGCTGTCACTCACTGAGGCCTTCTCTGGTGCTGTGTGCCGTGCTAATTGCTTTCACACATGGTCTAACGAGATTCTTGATACGACCCTCGGGGTTGACTGTGGGTACCCCCGCTTTACAGAGGTGGCAAACGGGGCTTTCCCAAGTTATATAGCTACACACCAGTGTGGGATCTTCCCACTAGGTGAGCCTATGTGTTACTTTAAATTCAAAATCTTAAGCTATCGCTTGGTCCTGTGCTGTGGCCCCAGCCTGGCTGGAAGCAGTGACATGCTTAGGCCGGAGCCCCCGGGGTGTGTGCCGGCATTCAGCTATCTCTTCTCCCTTTCCACCTGGGAAGAAGTTTGGCTGCCCGTCCGTACATCCCCAGGTAGGTGGTCTTGCAGGATCATTTCTTACTGTGGAGCAACAACTGCCTCGCAAGTGTGGCATCCCTTTCTCCCGTGACATGGCGGGACCTCGGTGAGAGAGACATGAATGGCGGCTAAAATTGAGTGCCTCTTTGTGTCAAGAACTGTTTTAAACACTTCATCTGAAAGAACTCATTTAAACCCACTCAGTGACCCTGAAAGCCTGCCTGCATTGTACAGATGAGGAAACTGAGGCACAGACAAGTACAGAAACGGCCAGGCCCACACAGCAGGCGGGGATTCGAAGCCAGGCCTTCTGACTCCAAAGCCTCTATTCCTGACTTGACTCGTGTACTAGGTTCTGTGGGTCTCAGGGTTTTTTGTTGGCCTCTTTGTTATTTTTGAGAATTCCCTCTTTCTAATCCATATCTTACCTGGATCCCCAGAGTCAAAAAAAAAAAAAAAAAAAAAAGTAGCCAAACAACGATGTGCTGAAGCTGGGGGTGAGGGCCAGAGCCCCTGTCCGTAGGCTCCCGGCCTCCATGAGCCATCCGTGGTATCGTCCACCTGTCTCTCCCTGAGGGGCACGGCCAGAATCCGGGTCTCCCCTGGGCCCACGATGCCCCTTTCTGCAGCCTGCCTCTGTCAAGGCCCCAGTTCCATGTGTGTGGGTGACTTTTATCAAGCCGTGGGCAGACCTCTCTAAGTCACACTCTTTTCCACGTGTGAAACTGCCTCCTGCCTTTTCACACGTCCGAAGTGGGGTGGTCTAAATTTCCAGGGCCCTTGAGATGAGCTGAGAGTCTGGTGTCATAGTCTTTGGTGAGGGGCTGTGGGTACACTGCCTGCTGAGGTCCCCTCGTTTCCTTTGCTCTGGTGGCAACAGCACCATCCCCGGGGGTTGGGGACATAGTCTGCCTTTTTTTTTTTTTTCAGATTTTATTTATGTATTTGACAGACAGAGATCACAAGTAGGCAGAGAGGCAGGCAGAGAGAGAGGGGGAAGCAGGCTCCCTGCCGAACAGAGAGCTAGATGCAGGTCTCCATCCCAGGACCCTGGGATCACGACCTGAGCCGAAGGCAGAGGCTTTAACCCACAGAGCCACCCGGGTGCCCCTGGTCCGCCTTTTTGTGCATCCTCCCAACCTAGGGCCAATATGGCTAAGGGACTGAATCACTAGGATGAATTTTAGACTGAAAGGAATGCTCTTGTCAATAATTACACCAACACCCAGACAGGAGGTCTGAACCTGGTTCTGGGCAAATGATACATATGGTCACCCTGGTTATAGCCAGTCATTGCCTGAAAGGGGTCTGGAGAAACGGGGGGGGGGGGGATGAGGGTGTCTGGCAGTCCTCTATTTCCACCAGGCCACAGGACAGCCGGTCCTCACTGGGCTTCTTCAGGTCAACAGACGTTTACTAAGTACTTTCCACCACCTCTGAGTACCGATTCAATTAAGATCAACAAAGGTCTCACATAGTGGGGAAGAAAGAAGTAAAAGTCATATAAAGGCACAGACTGCCTCCCCATTTGTGGGGACAGAGGCGACAGGAGCACAAAAGAGGAACATTTGGGCTAGGTAGCAGTCAGGGAAGGCTCCCTGGAAGAGGCATGCCTGCGCTGAGTCTCACATGGTTAGTAGGGACAAGCTAGATACAAGGGGCATGGGCCAAGGCCTGTAAGCTAGGCAGGGGCAGAAGGGTGGGGGCAACAGGCTGTCTGGCAGGAAGGTCAAGTTTGAGCCACAGAGAGGCAGGAGTTAAGGTCCAAGTGTTCCTAGGGTCAGGCTAAAGCATCGAGGCTCTGTTCTGAAGACTTTGAAAGCTGTGGTTGTACCCCCTGGCTACAGAGGGTACCCACAGAGGGGCAGGCCCTGCATGCCCGGGCATTGCTTCGGGGGTGAACCTTAGAGGTGAGCACAGTTTGGTGGAGTCGAGACACATACACAGATTAGTCACAGCCCTTGTTCTCAGTGCTATTGCAGAGGAGAGAAGGAGGTCGGGGGGGCGCTGTTTTGGCTGAGTAATGAGAACATCATTTGAGCACTTACTGTATACTGGGCACTGTGAAAAACACTCAGCATGTGTGGAACCCTCTGGTCCCAATAAAGCCCTCTACGGGAGGCACTGGGGTTATTCCCATTTTACGGTTGGCGGTGGAGCTGGAATTTGATTGCTGGCTGTCCAGCCCCACCCAGAAGCTTTCTTCTCTCCCACGCTGATCTCTGCGTTCACAGCTCTCCCTGAAATGGGGCAGAGCCTGCCCTAGGCTTGAGCGTCTGCTTCACATGGGCTCTGAGGTCCACCTCAAGCCCGGACATTTTTGGTGCCCTTGAGCAAACACGAGAATCATGTTATGGGGAGGACACGGCCCCTCCACTCACTGCCTGCTGATTTAAAAAAAAAGCAGAGGATCCCTTTGAAATGCTCAGTTGTCACAGATAATGATCGTCCCCTCTGGTCACTTGGCTGCTTGCTGCTCCCCCCTGCAGTGGCTGGGATCTAACGAGCAGTGAGCGATCATTAACGCGGCCCCACGAAGGCCCTCGGATGCCCTCTGTTTTCATCTAGGTGGAAAGGGGACTATGGAACCAGAATCCAGCAGTACTTCCCGTCCAACTACGTCGAGGACATTTCAACAGCCGACGTGGAGGAGCTAGAGAAGCAGGTGAGCCTGGGTCACCGCACGGGGGGGGGGGGACCGTCCATCCTGTTCTTTGAGGAATCTGCTGAGCTGTCTCCACAGGGCCGTGTCACACACGCTGCTGCCGCATGGTCCCCGTGGGGCAGCGGAACAGGGACGCCAGAGCGACAGGGAAATTGGGATTGTCCCCCCAGTCGTGGGCGAAAGTCACGGTGACAAGCCCGTCATGTTTTAATCAGGTTGTGCTGGGCTGGAAGGCTTGGCATAGGCAGGAGAATTCCCTCCGGAGTGAAAATGGCCAAACAGGGATTTGTCCCTTGCCTCAAGCAGCTTGCAAATGGAACACGTTTAGTGTGGCTGCCAGACACTCCGGACGTGCTTGATGTGAGCAAGCAGGGTGGGCCGTGCTGGTGACATTGCAAACGTGGTTTCTGTTCCCTCACCTCCTCTTGCCCAGAAGGCGCAGAGAGCCTCTGCAGGGAGGTGACCGTCCTACACCCAGGAGGGACTCTCTGTAATGAGGCCTTTCATGCCCAGGGAATTTCCTAAGGGAGATGGGGCAATCCTGGAAGCCTGCATGGAGTAGTGGACACTGGAGTCTTAGAAGTCAAGTTAGAGATCAGTAGCGAGGCTGGCAGAAGGGAATTCCAGGAGGGAGGGACAGCCAAAGCAAAGGTGTGGCTCTGGGCACGTGGCTGTGTTCACCAGGTCGGGCCTAAGGCAAGGATGAGACCCCTCACCGGCCCTGCCCCAGTCAGCATTATCCTGGTGGAGGGGTGCGGGGTGGAGGTAGGACTAGCAATGGGCAGGTACAGTTCTGCCAGCTGTCCAGAGGCCAAGATCTTGTCTGTCACAGCCGGACCCTGGTGCCCCAACCACGCAGTGGCAGGTGCAGCTGGAGGGCCAGCCAAGGCCTGGAAAGGCTTAATGCAGATCCCAGAGCATGGGCATCACACCCCTAGGACGTGGGGACCCACAGAATGTTCTGGAGCGGGCCTTTAGGAGGCTAGCTGGCCCCCTTTCATAATAATGTCAGAAGAAGGGTCGAAGCTGGGTTTTGAAACCAGATCCGTGGGAGTGTTGGCGACCCTCTTCTGGAATTCACAAGGCTCGTTTGCACAGACTGGAAGAGGCACTGCTTCACCTGCTGGGTCCTGCGGGCCACTGGGTCCCTGTCAGCAACACGCATCATTGTCGAGTGCGCGCCCCACAGATGCGTCTTACAGTGAAAACGCGTTTGACGCAGTTGCACAGGCACGGCCTCTGCAAAACGGTGTGCTTTGGACACCTGGTTGTCTTTTTATTACTCCCGTTCGGACTGACGTGAGTTATGTCTTGCTCCTTCACAGATTATTGAGGACAATCCCTTAGGGTCTCTCTGTCGGGGAATATTGGATCTCAACACCTATAACGTCGGTAGGTGTACTCGCCCGCGGAACGTGGCTTCCCGCCCACAGCCCCACCGCCCGGCAGGGAGGGGGCCGCCGCCGCCCGCCCGTCAGCCTGTGCCGCAGGGACACCAAGCCTGTGTTCCAGTTAGCAGACCAGAAAAGCCAGCCCCTCAGGGACCAGGTCCCGTGGCTGGTCACAAGGCGATTTGGGGCCGGGCCTTCACCTACACTGCTCTTAGCTGGTCCACACCATGTCTGCAGAGCACGGCCTTCGGCTCCGGGGTTGTGAAGACGGAGCTCGGAGCCAGGCCTGATCTGAGCCTCTGCTTTGCCACTACTAGTGGTGTGACTTTGCCCCCATGAGCCTGTCCCCATCCTCTAACATGAGTATAAAATGAGTAGCACCCCCGAAAGGTGGTGATGAGGGTCCGGTGCGATCCAGTACGTGCAATCTGCTTACACTGTTCCTGGCCTGCAAGAGCTCAGAGATGTCGCCCCGATATTACTGAGCACATAATTCCTCCTCCCATGGCTTTTCTTTCTAGAAAATACTTTCTCTGCAGAGAGAATCTATCGCATGCCTGCCTCCTAGCTTCTGGTGGCCGCTGGCGATCCTTGGCGCTCCTGGGCTTGTGGCTCCGACGCCCCCCTGTCTGCCTCTGTCTTCAGGGCCATCTTTCCTGTGTCTGGTCTCAAATTTCCCTCTCCTTTCTCTGGTAAGGACAGTAGTTCTTGGACTGGGCAATCCTAAATCCAGAAGGATCTCCTCTCAAGATCTGTAAGGACATCTGCAAAGATCCTGTTTGCAAGTGAGGTCCCACTCACAGGCAGCAGACTTTGCTTCTCAGAGAACACGACTCGGCCCGTGGCAGCTCTCGGGCTGTCACTGTGGGCTGGGACCGTAGCAGCCGCACTTTGGCTGGATTCGTGCACGAGGCGGCTTGGGCGGTGTGAGGTCTGGCCTTCCCGTGCCGGCTGCTCAGGACTTTCGCTGTTCTCTTTCCCCAAGTGAAAGCCCCCCAGGGGAAAAACCAGAAGCAGTTCGTGTTCATCCTGGAGCCCAAGAAGCAAGGCGACCCCCCAGTGGAGTTTGCCACGGACAAGGTGGAGGAGCTCTTCGAGTGGTTTCAGAGTATCCGGGAGATCACGTGGAAGATGGACACCAAGGTGGGCTCCCTCTAGGGGGGCAGTGGGGGCAGGGGTGCTGGGGCCGCGGGAGGACGGGGAAGATGTGGGCTGGGCCACAGGTGCGACAGTCATCATGGAGCAGAAAGGGACCCTGGCGGTCCCCGGGGAGGCTAGGGCTAGGGTGCGTGGAGGGATCCTGGATGTTTGGAGCCCCTCTGACCCTGCGTGTCTATCAAGGAGTATTGTGTTCCTCACGTGGAACGTGTTCTTGGTTGGCAACCTCGTTCAGAGCAGCCTGCGTCTCCTCCGTAGCGAGCATGGCCCGAGCTCCCCATCCGGGACCTGCAGGGGGACCTCGTACTCGACCCATTCTGTCCTTTCACCTGTGTGTTCTGTAGGGGGGACCTTCTGCTCCCAATAGGAAGGGGTGTTTCCAGGTTCATCCTAACTGGAGCGCTGGTGTGAGGCCAGAGGGGTTTTGAGAAGGGTGATGATCTAGGTAAGAACGGCCAGGCTGGACCCTGGGCATGTAACCACGTGTCTCTGGGCCTCCGTTGTCTCATCTGTAAAGTGAACCTAATTCCTACATCACAGGATTCAGGGCAGAGGAAATGAGATGATGCACGAAAGGGGCCAGGCCCTGCGCCTGACACAGCAGGGCTCGGGGGAGCGTCTCTCTGTCCTACTAGGATGACACGGGCCCATGGTACTGTATCTGGGACGAGGGAGCAAGGTGCCACCTGGGCTTTCTTGTGGGTTTCCCACATGCCCTGCTGCTTCTAAGGCAGATCTTGACCCAAAGGACTGATTTCTAAGCTTCCTCAGAATCTCGTGGGTGCCTCACCCCCTGGTTACCGTTGATTAGTCTCCCTCCTCTGGGGTCCTGGGAGGGTCGCCCGCCTGTTCTTTCCTTCCCTAGAGGCGGGGGCCCTCACATCTTGGCCAGTCTGTGGTCATAGAAGCCCCTGCCCCTCTTTTCTGCACCCTGGAATGTGGTCATCTACTTGAGAAGGCTGTTTCTGGGGGGCTGGGCAGATGGCACCTTCTGGGCAGCGCCCGCTCTTGCCCTGTGGCCAAGTCTGTTCTGAGGCCTTACGTTCTTCCCAAGGCTTCTCCTACCCCCACCAGACATGTGGGATGTACCCTGGGCGTGTGGCCCGCGTGGCCGTGTGTGCTGCTGCTGGGGGGGCAGCCTCTCTGTTCTCCTGAGCCTCTGCAGTGGGGAGGGGCGGGCACACCACTGTCCTGGGCTACATTTGAAAGATCGGTTCCCCCTGCCTTCTAGGTCCGTTCTCCTTGCTGGTTGAACGACTGTCACCCTGATCTGGAGGGCACCATCAGCCAGCATGGGACAGGACCCTCCTGAGCGTGTTCTAGTATTTGTGGTTCTAGGACCCCCACCCCGGCTGAGAGCGGCAGAAACACTAATGAGAGAGAGCCCTTCGCCGCTGTTCCCTATAACCCTTGTTCTCAGTCCCCGGAGCCCCGAGGCTGGTATGTGGGGCTCCCCAGGAGAAGGGGTGTCGTGCATCCTGGCGCTCTCTGCTACTCTTATTGGGGACCAATGAGCTTGACCTGAAGGCTCCCCACCCCCGCAGGAAGGGCTCTGAAATGCACCCTGGTCCTTCACATTCCATTCTCTGCTTTTGATCTACATTCCTCCTTAACTGGTTTTTACTTCTGCTGATGCTTATTACATGTGAAGGTTAAAAAAACAGCAGCCCGCAGAAACCACCGAACCCCCGGCACAAGTCCTGGGGAAAGTCACTGCCAGCTCCTGGCCAGGGCCTTACCATCGACCCCCTGCTCGGGGCTCTGTGACTTGACTGTGGAAGGCAAAAGTCCACTCACCAAGATCTGTCTGCTTAGTTTCCAAAAGCCTGGCCAGTGCAGTGGGTTGTGACTTCAAATTCTGAGACCGCCTATTGGGTCTAACCTAACGGGTCTGGAGAGTAATTGTTACACAGTTTAGAAGAAGTGGGAGGTCTTTCATTGTTTTCTGCTGAGGTTGGGGGGGGGGCACAAAAGGGACACCCTATGGCTTGTCATAGCTCTGTGCTTAGTGAGACCAAATTTCCACAACTCAGCCTTGCTGGGACGCGTCCCACCACCCTCGTCTCATGCAGTTCTGCTGTCCTTAGTGGGGGCACATATGGGGCCGCCCAAGGGGCCGCCCTTTGTGGCCTTCCACATAGCTGGTGGGCTGCACAGGGCTTCCTGCTTACAGCTTGGAGGCCCTAGAAGGGGAGTCTTCCAGTTAGCCTCATTTCCTAGTTGTGGAAACTGAGGCACAGATTATACAGGGTGCCCAGAGGGCCAGCGTTTGAGCCCCTATCTGATTCCAGTTCCTGCCATCCTGACCAGGTGGTAGGAAGTCTCACTCACCAAATCAGCTGTGTCCGGAACACTTGCTCCCCGCACAGGTCTCTGTGAGGACGGCGCTAGGCATGAGTGGTGCAGAGCACAATTCCTTTCCTCGTCCTGGCTGGAGTTAACCAGGAAGGCTTCCTGGAAGAGGCATGGCTGGGGTAGAGCCCAGAAGCAGGACTGAGCTTCTGGACTGACAGAGGAAAGATGATTGGGGTGGTGAGGGGGTACAGTGTGAGAAGCAGGAGGTCAGTGCTGTGGTTCAAAGGGACCCAGGATGTGAACTCGGTGGGATTTTAGAAAAATCTTCTCTGGGAGATGATGTGTAAGGGACAAAGCAAGGTGCTAACAAGGGTGAGGCCCGGTGCAAAAGCCTCTCGTCTCGTCACTGGCCTGCTGTGGAGCATGGATACGCTGTTCAGCTTTGTGTGCTGCAGTTCCTTTGCAAAATGGACACAATTTCTACTGCTCAGGGGAGGTGGGGGCCACGCTCCGTCGCATCCATCAGGCACTTAGCATGTAGCGTGTGAGGCCTGAGGCTAAGAAGCCCTGTGACTGGTGAAGGGTAGCATCTGCACATCATTACTGCTCCAGCTTCCCCCTTTGCCAGTAGGGCAGAAGCAGAATTTGGGGAGATCTGAGAAAGGTGTGTGGTTTGGGGTGAAGCAGGCACTCATCCATCCGTACACAGATGGGGCTCGAATGGATAGTGTGTCCTCCAAGGGGAAATGGCATGGGGCCGAGGGCCTGGAGAGCCTTTGTTGCAAGCCAGGATGGGTGAGGACAGAGGCACCATGCAGGGACAAGGGGGTTCAGACAAGGAGGTGCAGCGCCCACAAGGACGGGAGGTCTTGGGCTTGGACAGCTCTAACCGTGTGATTTTAGGGGAATGGATGGGGCAGGAGCCTGAGAGCAGAGGGTCGAGGAAAGTGGGGTGCTGACCACGGGTACCCTCCCCGCCTTCCTGGGAACCATGCCCAGGGACCCAGCTCAACCCCAGGTAGAAAGGGAACGGGGCAGGGGGTCCTGGGGAGGAAAATGGGGGCAGCCTCAGGGCTGACTCTGGGGCCCGGCTCCAACAGGAGAACAGCATGAAGTACTGGGAGAAGAACCAGTCCATCGCCATCGAGCTCTCAGACCTGGTCGTCTACTGCAAGCCAACCAGCAAGGCCAAGGACAATCTTGGTACGGCGGTCTCCCCGGCTCTGCCCCGACCTTCCTGCAAACCCTGCTTTTCTTTGGAGTTAGGTGCTGTCCGAGAGCAAAGAGGGAGGCTCCAGCTCCTCCTCCAGGGCTCTAAGTGGACTTTGTCCTCAGGGCGAGGGGACAGGAGGAGAACTTCCAGGAGGCGTGTTAGTATCCCCCTGCTGCTCCAACCAGTGACCGTGAGCCCGGCGGGGAAAACCACCACCACCCCTTTGCTTGCTTGCAGCCCTGGAGGCCAGGCCTCCAACTTCAGGGTCACTGGCCTGAAGTCCAGGGGCTGGCAGGGTCCTGCTCCGTCCAGGGGCTCAAGGGGAGAGTCTGTGCCTTGCCTTCTCCGGTCGCTGCCTGTGTCGTGTGGTCACGTCTCCCTCCACCTCTCTTATCCACAGACCCTATGTTTAGGGCCCAGATAATCTCCCCCTTTCAGATTCCTTAATGTAATCCCATCTGCAAAGTCCCTTTGCCATGTAAGTTACAGTCCCAAGCTCCAGGAATCAGGACCTGGAGGGCTTCTGGGGCCATGGAGCTTGCCATAGGAGGATTAAAAAAATGAATCTTTTCCCATCTCCACAGGAGTGAGTTCTTGGCCCTAATAAGATCCTGTTCTTTTCCTCCCCCTTTGTTTGGTCTGAAGCCTCTGTGATTCCAGGATGGAGGGCCAGAGAAACAGCATTGAAGCCTAGTTACCCGTCACTGGGCAGCGGGTCCCTTGGTCCCTGTGGCAGAGCTCAGAGCCAGACTCAGCGTGGTCAGGGGCGGGCAGCCACGGCTGCACAGTCCTGTACCCCCTCGGACCCCACCCCTGCCTGTAGGTAGCAGACTCTCCCTCCCCCATGGGTCCTGGTGCACTTGTCTTCTGCACAGTATCTGGGAGGAGGAAGCCAGATCCTAAGCTCTCCTCCTCTTCCTGATCCCTGCGGCCATTTGCCACCGTGTCCCCTTCTGTAACTGTACCACTCTGGTGTTTTCGGGCACAAGGCTGGTGGTGGTTTTAAACAAGAAGTAAATGACACGAATCCCAGACCACAAGGCTGTGGGCATGTGGGGATCCTCGGCAGGCGAGAGCCCAGAGCAGAACCGGTGAGGGTAAGAGCATCTCACCCCTGGCCATCTCGGCCCCGAGGTTCCTGGTTTCTGTTTCCACCTGCGCGTTCAGCTGGCACAGCAAACATCACAACAGAATAAACGGTGACTCCCTCTCTTGTGCGCAGAAAACCCCGACTTCCGAGAAATCCGTTCCTTTGTGGAGACGAAGGCGGACAGTGTCGTCAGGCAGAAACCCGTCGACCTCCTAAAGTACAACCAGAAGGGCCTGACCCGAGTTTACCCCAAGGGACAGAGGGTGGACTCCTCCAACTATGACCCCTTTCGCCTCTGGCTGTGCGGCTCCCAGATGGTGGCTCTCAATTTCCAGACTCCAGGTAAAGGAGCCCTGATGGTGATGTCGCTCCAGGCCCAGTCCTCTGTCCCAGGATCTCTCAGGGTTCACCCAGCATGCCAGTGTCGGGCCCAGCCGTTGAATGGAGTGATGGTGGGACATTGGGCTTTTGTATTTGGCAGGCTCTTTGGTGGCAGGTGATGGAGTCGGGTGGCTGAAGGGAGAAGGAAACACTTAAGCTTGTGGAATGAAAGTCCAGGAGTTAGCACCAAGCTTCAGGCATAGCTGGATCCAGGTGATCAGTGGCCATCCTCAGGGAGCTCTTCTCCTGGCCTCTCCTCCTCCGAGGGCTTCATGCTCAGACTCTCAGAGATGCTCACTGCTGAGAAAAGCCAACATGCAAAACATTTTCATGCCAGTGGTAGCACAAATCACAGCACTGGGCTCTTTGGTTGATGAATCTCATCAGTAGTCTCCTTTATATTGTTTTAATGCCTGTGCAGGATTCCATTGAGTGGAACCCTACCCTGTTTAACAGGTCTCCCCCACCGAGGCACTTCCCTCATTTGCTCTTAAGGACGGCCCTGCCCTCTGTAAGCTTACGTGAGCACGGCTTCACAGATGGGGGAGTCCAGCAGTGGGACCGAGAGCTCAGTGCCGGCTAGGTCCTACCGCACTGGCACTTGGGCCAACTTTCCTGAGGAGACCCACTGAACACCTGAACCCCGTCAAGCCTGAGTTCTGCAGCCTCACCAGACCGCCCTCCGGAGAGACCGCGGGAGGGAATGCAAAGTGGGCAAGTGTTCGAATACACCTTTCCCGTGTGACTTCACCAACCTAGGCAACCTTTTTGATCTTTGTGCATGCGACAGGTACAAATTGATGTCACGATGGTACTCCTTACTAGGAGTAAAGTGAGCCGGTTTCCTGTGTACTTAGAAAGCGTTTTCTTTCCTGCAAACTGTTCGTGCTTTTTACCTCATCTCATTAATGGGGCGAAGTCATTGATAGCAACATTGTCAGATCGCTTTCGTGTGTGGCTCCTTCCCTGTCACTTGAGCTAAAATGATTGTGTGTGTGTGCATGCAGCCTATCTTTTCTTTTTTTCAGTGTTCCAAGATTCCTTGTTTCTGCACCACACCCAGTGCTCCACGCAGTTGGTGCCCTCCTTAGTACCCACCACCAGGCTCACCACTCCCCCTTCTCCCCACCAAGACCCTCCGTTTGTTTCTCAGAGTCCACAGTCTCTCATGCTTTGTCTCCCCCCCCCAATTTCCCCCAATTCATTTTTCCTTTCCTTCTCTTAATATCTTCCGTGTTATTTTTTATGCTCCACAAGTAAGGGAAACCGTATGATAATTGACTTTCTCACGTGCCGCCTATCTTAACTGAAATTTTTAAAATTAACTCTCAGGAAAAAAATGTAAGAAATTTTGAGTATTGAGTAGGTTTTAAAGTCACATTGAGAATGGTGTTCACCAGTTGGGATTTTTTTTTTTTTTTTGAAACTCATAATTTAACAACCACCTGAAACTTATTTTTGTAAACAGGTGTAAATCACCTCCCCCCCCTCCCAGCATGGCCTGCCTAAGAGGCTCCCTTTTCTCACCTGCCATGGTTTCCTTTCCTTTCCTTCCCAGATAAGTACATGCAGATGAACCACGCCTTGTTCTCACTCAATGGTCGCACGGGCTACATCCTCCAGCCTGAGAGCATGAGGGCCGAGCAGTACGACCCCATGCCCCCCGAGTCCCAGAGGAAGATCTTGATGACTCTGTCCGTCAAGGTAACTCAGGCCTCCAGCTCGCGACAACTGTCAGCCTGCCGAAACCATCGACCTCCAGTCACTGTTTCAGATCTGAATTTCAGGGCACCTCAGGTCACAGGGAGACTTGGTCACCTCCCCATGTCACCTGCCAGGGGGGAGGTAGGATTTCAGCTCTTGCTGGGTTCAGCAGGCTCTCAGTGACATCAGCCTCTGGCCAGAGAAGAAGGGAAATAAACATGAGAAATGGCCATTTGGTCTTCATGAAGGAGAGAGTGTCTCCCCGCAGCGGCCAGGTTTAGTGGGTGAAAATGGATGAAAATGCATCCAACTTTCTGAGAACATGTTGTCTCTTTGTAAGAGTTTTGGTTTTTTCCTCTTTTGGAAAGTATGCAAGAGAGAGATCAGAATTGCATTTCTCATATGATTAAGGAAGAAAAAAAAATTCAGCATGTGTCATGAAAAGTCTTTCTTAAGAAAATACCACTTTCTCCTCTGTCCTTTCCTGGGCAGTCTCTGGAGGTTCTTGGGAGGGGGGAAAAGGCATGTGCATGTCTGTGCTCGGGGAGGTCTCTGTGATGGCATGAGGGTTCCCATCCTGGCTTCTCCAGCCCTATTTCCCCATCCATGAGAGGGAAGCAGTGGGGTGGCCCCTGCTGAGCGATGTCAGGCTGCCCGGGAACCCCTCTGGTCTGACTCTGGCACCGAGACTAAGCTCTGTGCTCAGGAGGACTTCCAGTACTTACCTTTGGTGTCCTAGGTTCTCGGGGCTCGCCATCTCCCCAAACTTGGACGAAGTATTGCGTGTCCCTTTGTGGAGGTGGAAATTTGTGGAGCTGAGTATGACAACAACAAGTTTAAGACAACAGTTGTGAGTAAGTTGCATCCTCGGGGGGGTTTGATGTACTTATATTGTCCATGGCTTTTCCTTCATCCCTCATACCTGCTACTGCCCAGCTTGGGGCTGGGGGGGGGGGGAACACAGGACCTCACGATTAGTTGGACAGACACCCAGCCCTCGGGGTGGGAGTCCTGGGCCAAACCCCTGTGCTAGGAAGCTGGGGAGACGGAGGGTGGGCCTCTTTGGGCCCAGCCCGCTTTATCTACTGCACCCAAGGCTAAGACACAGAGACACAGACAATGTGGCTGGCCCACAGGCTGCCGTCTAACCTGGGCGGTTCTATCCTCCATGGGAAGGGAGACCCTAAGGCCGGGAAGAAACGGTCAATGTGACAGGATCACTGTCCCTGGTAAGAGGCAGCCTGAGCAACAAATCACACGTGTACCAGCTAAACTGACATTCCCGAAGGGGCAGGCCAGGCCCGCAGTTGCCCTTGCTCCAAGAGGCTGGTTCACCCCAATTACTCCAGAACCCACATCCGTTCCACCTTTTCAAAGAGCCAGCCCCACTTCCTTGTCCAGAGGAGCGGTGCAGCTCCCCACTCTGATCTCTTCTAAACCTCCCTGTTCCCTGCCCTCCCATCCCTGCCCAACCCGGGAGCCAAGATGGAAACTGCAGCAAGAGGTGTGGTCCCTCTTCTTTGCTTGCTAAGGACCAGAACTGTGACAGCCGCTTTACCAGGCTTGCTCCTGGAAAAATAAGTATTCTTAGATTTTGGCCTCGATGCCTGTTTGTAGGGCTGCTAAGGAGATTCAAAAAGCCCAGGGACAAAAGAGGTGGTTTAACCAGGGCGGGGGGGATGGGGGGGCAGGACCAGTGGAGCCTGTGCTGAGCCTCTGTCACCTTCCAGATGACAATGGCCTCAGCCCTATTTGGGCTCCAACACAGGAGAAAGTGACCTTTGAAATTTATGACCCCAACCTGGCGTTTCTGCGTTTTGTCGTCTACGAGGAAGATATGTTCAGTGATCCCAACTTCCTTGCCCACGCCACTTACCCCATCAAAGGAATCAAGTCGGGTAAGTCATTTTAATTCGGAGGTGCGGTCAGGGTTTAGCATGACTTGTGGTTTGTGCTGCTGCTTTAGAAAGAATGAAGCAGCATTCTGGTTTTTATGACATTGTTGCAAAAGGGACTGGGTGGCTCAGACAGCTGATCACATAAAGTTGTCCCCACTTGTGGACATCCGAACCAGGGAAGGGGGGAGGCTACGCCCTGCGCAGTCAGGCCCCTGACCCCCCACGCCCGCCGGGCTGGCACTGTGCCCCGGGAGGGAAGGAAAGGGCCCTGCGCAGCTGGGAGGCGCAGTCTCGGATCTGCTGCTTCCCATGCCAGCAGAGCTTCACCTTCCTGTTCCATAAAATTGGAACGGTTGATAAACTGTTACATTGTTAAATCGGTTAAGCGTCTGCCTTTGCTCAGGTCATGATCTCCGGGGCCTGGGATCAAGCCCCATGTTGGGTTCCCTGCTCAGCGGAGACTCTGCTTCTCCCTCTCCCCCCACTCGAGCTCGCTCTGGCATGCAAACATGCACAATCTTTAAAAACCCGAAAAACAAAGAAATTGAGTCCCATCCCCCCCAGTGCAGTAAGACCCTCCCAGGAGGGAACGTGGGACGTGTGAGCTGGATGTGCTTTGTAAATGGGGCTGTCCTTACCTTGCCTGGTTTCTTTGCTTTTACTCTCCTGCTGGATTGTGTCACCTTTGGCAAACAGGCCCTCGCTGCATGCTGAATTCCCTTTTCCCCCTTCCTTAGCATTTCCGCAGCATAGAGCTGCAAGGTCGTAGATCCTTTTGGAGTCCTCATGAGGTCACTGTTCCCCAAGGATCATTTTTCAAGAGAAACAGATCCCTCATTTTAGTGATTTATATACCCTATCGTCTTTTTTCTTGGTGTTGTTTGGAAATCTCGTGTCCTGTTTCCTTTTTGTTCTAAACTTGAAACAACAGCAGATATTCCCTAACCCTCTGCCTTCCTTAGTGTCCTAAAGCTGATCATTTCCAGCACCTGCCCACCTAACCCTGGGCCTAGAAAGTGCAGGTCCCCAGGCCTGTCCCTGGGTGCTTGGCTCCTCCTGGGTGGGGGCACAGGCAGGGGCAGGCTTCCCCAGCTCCTCAGCGGGCACCTGGAGAGGACGGAGCTCGGCTGCTCATCTTACCGTCCAGGAAACAAATTCCTAAGTGAAGGAGCAGAGAAGAACTTTGGAGACAGCCGTCTTCATCATGTTCTCCCATAGGACGCACATGTGAGCCCCTGAAATCTGCTATTTGGCAACCCCTCTCGCGGACCTGGCCCACTCAGGCAGCTACTTTATAAGCCAGCGGTGACGCTGCAGTTCTGTAATGTGTGCTTTTACAACAGCAGACAGAGTGAGCCCGGGAGAGATTTCCTTCTGTGTAACTGTGTGTTCTCAGCCCACGTCCCCTGGACGCACCCTGCCATGCTGTCAGGACCTCGTTACTGTATCCTCTGGAAGGAGAAGGGATGTGAGCTTTGTAGTTGCTCCTAATGCCTTGGAGAGAGAGGTCGGAGCTGATGCTCCAGCACATACCTTATCAGCTGAATTGTGGCCATTAATCTAGAAAATGTTAGCACTTAGCTTGAAGATTTAAAATACAAAGAACAGGGGCGCCTGGGGGGCTCAGTTGGTTAAATGGCTGCCTTCGGCTCAGGTCATGATCCCGGGGTCTTGGGATCGGGCCATGCATTGGGCTCCCCGCTCAGCAAGGAGCCTGCTTCTCCCTCTCCTCCGCCTCTCTCAAATCAATAAAATCTTTGTAATTTTTTAAAAGAGCAGTAGGTCCTGGATGATGGAACATGTGACCTTTCCCCCCACTGTGAGAATGGTCGGTAAGGACCTTGTCTTGCTCCTGTGCAATTCCCAGCGAGGCCTGGCACATCCATATTCAGGGAAGGCGTGAAACAACCCCTTTTCGCATAAGGCGTTGGGAGCCTTCTGAACTCACAAACTCTGCCCACGGTCGTTAGGGATGCACTTAAGCTTTTGAGCCAGATGGAGCTCAGAAAGGAAGGAAAACATCATTTATTGCGTTTTGCGCCTTCAACTCTTTAATCCTTGCAGCAGTCCTGTGAAAGAGGTTTTATCATCTCTGCCTTTTGAACACCAGTGCTTTGGGGCCTAGAGATGTTAATTAACTTGCTCAGGGTCACATACCTGCAGGACCAGAGCTGGGCTGCAGACCCAGGAATGTCTCACTGCACACTCCACGTTCTTCCTACTCTGAAGGCCTTTGCTACTCCTGATAGACCAAATACGGAGCGCGCTTCAAAAGAGGTCTCTGTTTCCTTTGTGTCTATGACCCAACCCAAACCAACAACAAAAAAGAACCAAACTGTTTTCTGGTGAACTGGGAAACACCTTTCTGCCCTAACCCCAGGATGCATGAAGACTGCTCAGGAAATGAGAGCTGGCCATTGAAAGGAGGGGCATGGGGATGGGGCTCACTTCTCCAAATCTGGGGGCACGTGCTGACTGTCGATTCTAAGCAAAAGGGCACTTCCCCGTCATTGGAGTGTGCTGGCTACTTCACAGCCTTCTCGAGTCCATGGAGCCCTCGGCAGGCTAGTACATTCCAACAGCCCCTCAACACCTACACACACTTCCTCCCCTTGTCCCCAGACCAGCTCTTACAGATGCAGAATTTCAGGCCGAACAACCAGACCAGCACAAAGCCAAGACAAATCGCGTCACCTAGAAGGGGAGAAGAGAGAGAAGGGGCGCCTGGGTGGCTCAGTGGGTTAAAGCCTCTGCCTTCGGCTCAGGTCATGATCCCAGGGTCCTGGGATCGAGCCCCACAAATAGGCTCTCTGCCTATTTGTGATCTGTCTGTCAAATAAATAAAATCTTAAAAAAAAGGGAGAAGAGGTCAGAAAACTTCACTATTCACGGAACACAATGTCCTCAAAATCCTCTCGGGAAAGGTCTGACGTGAGAGTTTTTATACCCAAACTGTCAGTCAAGTATAAAACCAAAGAATGGATGCGTTCAGTATGTGGCGTTCGAGGATTTTAGGTCTCACGAGGTGGTACTGAAGAAAATGAGAGGAAAGGGGGAGCCAACAAAAGCACTGACAGAGAAGTCCAGTAAAAAGGCGGTGAGCACGGGACGTTTGAAATTTACACACAATGAAATGCACAGATTTTCAGTGGGAAGACACGGACACCAAGTACTGAGGTCCCGCTCGTGAGACGCCTGCCAGCGCGCAGGAAGGACGCACCCAGGCGTCCGCGTCTCACGTGGAGACACGTATCTACATGCCTGTACGCGAGCTGGAGGAGTGGGTAAGTGTGGTTAAAAAAACATAGGGCAAAGGTTGATGGCGGATCTCCTTTTGTGGGAGAATTACAGTTAGAAAATGAAATGCAATATAGCTGACCCTTGAACAACGTGGCGGTTGGGGATGTCCATCTCTCAAGCAGTCAAAAAGCCACCCAGGATTTTTGACTCCACGCGCCCCCCCCCCCAAGCCTACTCACAGCCTACGGCTGACCAGAAGCCTTGTAACAGTCAATTAACACAGACTTTGTATTTTATTCTGTGTTCTTAAGGTAAGCTGGAAGAGAAAACACGTTCAGACACTTAGAGTACTTATCGGGAAAAAAAAAAATCTGTGTATAAAGCGGACCCACACGGTTCAAAGCTGTGCTGCTCGAGGGTCAGCGGTATGCACACGGAGTGTCTTATAGAGACAGTGATTCAGCTTTACCCAAGTTAGGGGAAGGAAGGAGAGAGGAGGTGTGGCCTTGCAAAAGGTACATCAACTTCCTCACCGAAAGCACTGGGAAGGGAGAGGGGGTCAGTCGAGCGGTACTGTTAAGGCTCTCCAAGAGAGTAAGAATGATCATCCGACAAGCCCAGACCCGGATGGTGGGAGACAGAGGCAACAGCACGCGTGCCCTAATGCAGGCATGGCTTGCCCAGGAGAGTGAGAAGACCATGCAAGGAAAAGCTTTTGAGACAAACTAGGGCCATAGCATCTCCAAAACAGAATGTTAAACGAAAACCATCCAGTACTATCGTTAGTGACTTAGAAGAAATCACGACAGTGTCTTGGGAAGACATTGTTAACATGGCTCCTTCTGGAAGAAGGGAGTATGAGCCGGTAGGAACGAGACTTCAGTTTTTACTATGTATTTGTTTAGACTAAGTTAAAACAAGCAAACCAACCAACCTTTGAGAGGTGTTGTCATAAACATTAGTTGTGTGGGAGGGGAAATCAGCTCTACCTCAACCCTCTCCCCTAAATTACAACTTAACACTAGTAAATGAGTGTCCTAATTATAAATAGAGAAAGGCTTTCAGAGGAGGATCAATACTGCTATGGACTGCCAAGGGACAGATTTCCTACCACTAGAAATCTTTCAGGATGAACCCCCTCCTTACCCCAACCTGTGGTTTGTAAAGGTAGACACGGAGGAGGGGACACAAGGGTGCATTACTCCTGTGAATCTTCTGGCTTCCAGAGGACTTAAGGAATTGAACCACAGCTGCAGTCTCTCTAAATGTGTCATGTTCTGTATGTTTGGATTTTTTTCGAGTGAATGATTTTCATTTCTACACGGCAGAGATCTTTAACTGCACTTTTCTGTGTGGGCCTGTCCGTCGGAGCTGCGTGCTGGAACTCCTGTGATGAGCCATCAGGAGGGGGACCTCTAGTTTCCAAAAAGTCAGCCCCCAGCATAGGCCACTAACTTATCTGCTCCTGGCACTGGACATGGGATCCCCAGGAACCCTAAGAAAGCTAAGGTCTGACATTAATGGCCTGTCTTTGCATTACCTTTCCATTCTCTGCTGCAGGATTCAGATCTGTTCCTCTGAAGAACGGGTACAGTGAAGACATCGAGCTGGCTTCCCTCCTGGTTTTCTGTGAGATGCAGCCGGTCCTGGTGAGTGAAGAAACGCCAGTTGGGGGTTCCCTGAGCTGTGTCTGCTGGTGGGGTGGAAGTGGCCTCTGGGTATGGCTGGCTGATGGACTTAGACACCCATTGGGAATTATGGAGCCAGACGTGCCACATCATCAAAGAATTCCTCTGTGGTCCCAGGTTTTTCCTCCTAGCATCCTTCCTTCTTGGACAGGGCCTTACAATTCTTTGAGTAGGTCATGTAGTTGGAAAGGGTGAAGCTCTTTGGAAGTTCTGTATGGTTTCCTCTCAGCAAGTAGAGTCAAGCCAGATAATGCTTTTCTAGAGTAGTTTGTTTTTCCTGAGCGCTCCCCCCCTGCTGTCGGTGGTGGGGGTCCCTTCAGAAGGGCTCAGAGCACCCACCAAGGCCGTGCTGTGGCTTGCGCTGGGGCCACACGTTCACAGGGCTCGGCCCTACTCTTGTCCTTCTCTTTGCCCCTGAAGGAGCCGGCCACCTTGATCCTTTTGCCAAGACCTTGAAGATGTGTAATCTCTCTTTTGACTAACCAGTTTGTGGAGGGTTGATGGGAAGGCCTGGGCCTCCATGAATGCAGCGGCAGGCTGGGATAGTTCAGGTCTTGGGTTGCTGTTAGGAGAATGTCTGGATATGTGATTTCTGGAGCTGCACAATCCTCTGAACGGCCTCTCCCACAGAATGACCCCACTTGGCATGTGTTTTTGCAAGACCCCATGATGTAGCCAATCCCGTCTTCTAAGATCTTTCCATTTCCCCACCACAGAACTCAGCATGGGCTGGGTGAGTATGTGGTCACCCCACTTCTCTTTGGATAAACTAGAAAAACCATGGTCCTGGACCCCAGTGGCCTGATGTGGCCTTGGTCATTGCCCTTGGATATGCATCTTCTCTTCTCTGTTGTTCCTTGGATAGAGAAATCACAGCCTCTAACTTGTTGTTTTGGCTTTAAGAACTAAACAGGGATGTGGAAGTTGCTTATGTGGCAACTTCCAGAATAAAGCTGAGAACCATCCAACGGGAAAGGGAGATGGCAGGGGTGGGGATGCCTTTTAACAGCTGTAGCCATAGTCCATGCAGTAAAAATTCATGAACTCGACTCAGAGGAGAGAACATTAGGCATTTCTGCATAGCTGTCTGCCTTGCACTCAGTTTTTGCAACCTTGATAGTTTTCCACTTCAAAGCATTTTGTAAACATTGAAATGGAAAAGGATGCAAAGATCGGGACAGACAGGCAAAGCAGCAAAAGCAGGAAGCGACACTTAAAAGGCATAGTTCTTCGGGGCCGGAGAACCTCAGCGACAGCCAGAGGCATCACTTGTGTTGGTAGAAAATGCGCTCCTGATGGCAAAATTGTGTCTTGAAAGGATAAGGTGATGGGTAATGCCAAGTTTTCCATTTTGAAACAAATTCGATATGTCAGTGCTTTAGACTCAGGGAACATAACGCTTCCATATGAACTGGATAGTCACTTGAACCTTCAGTGATCAAAAAAATCACCTTTTGTGATTCTTACCGTGATAGCAATGTTCGGCCCTGAAAGGACAGCCCAGTTAGTCACCCCAAGACTTAATTAAATGGCTCTTTCATCAATTTATCACCAAATAAGGCTGAGTTCTTTAAATAAGTCCATTAAAAAGACCTAAGCCAGATACATTATGTTGTATGAATGGCTACACACAGCCCCAATTGTGCCTACTATACAGGTCTATAATTTGGAGGAAGAGATGAGTAGATACAGTAAGCATCTGGTCTGTTTGATTCCTTCTCTTGCTAGGCCAGCGCCTTCCTTAAATATGATAATACAAATCCACAGGTCCACTTTTTTTTTTTTTTAACCAAGAAACAGACTTATTTATTATTTTTTAAAGGTTTTATTTATTTATTTGACAGAGATCACAGGTAGGCAAAGAGGCAGGCAGAGAGAGGGGAAGGGAAGCAGCCTCCCTGCTGAGCAGAGAGCCCGATGCGGGGCTCGATCCCAGGACTCTGAGATCATGACCTGAGCTGAAGGTAGAGGCTTTAACTCACTGAGCCACCCAGGTGCCCCACTTTGTTTTTTAAACTCTGGTGTTCTTCACAGATCCTCCTTTGTGGTGAGGACTGCCCCCTGCTTTTGGGCTGCCGAGCGTACCCTGTATCACAACCAAACTGTCTTCCGACTTCATTCCATGTCCCCTGGTTGGCAGAACTGTCCTTGATGAGAACTGCTTTGAGTGAAATTATCCACACTTTTCATACAGTTAACCTAATTTATTAGCACTTAAATGATGGACAGGTTTTTCCATCGAGTGGTCTGACCCTATGTAGATCAATCATCATTCCTCCAAGCAGGGCATTCATGGAATCCACTTACAAAATGTGATTACCATCTTCCTCCTTTAATTCGGTTATTTTCTTCGGCTTCATTCCCAGATATGGTACAAATATCCTCAAGAAAAAAATAAATTAGTGAGAGAGAAGCTGACCACGAGCATGGCCAGTGGGGAGGGCAGAGGGATAAGAGCTGACCCTGCGCTGAGTAGGGAACCCGATGCAGGGTCTGATCCCAGGACCCCCAGGACCATGACCAGAGCTGAAGGCACACACTTAACTGGCTGGGCCACCCAGGCGGCCCCGGGATCAGTGTATTTAGCAGGATGGTAAACCTGTAAAACTTGGAACAAGTAAGCTTGATGACCCCTGGCTTAGTCAAGCTTACGGCTCGCTGGGCCACAGCAGGATCTGGGATTCTGTTGCCTGGGGAAAGGGAATCGGGGTTTCCTCACTGTGTACATAAAGCCCATCTGCAGGCACTTCATGGCAAAATGATGTGACAGACTTGGTTTCAGATGGGGACGGGGCCACAGTGGTCTAGACATGGTTTTGCAAAGCTGTTGTGAACAGCTTGGAAATGTTATAAATAATTTGGTAACACCAGCAGCAGAGAAACGTCTAACGTGGTTAAGAGCGAATGTATTTGTCCAGACGTTAACTTCCTCCCCGCAGGAACCTTCTGGGTGGGGGCGGTGGGGTCACCCCGCGGAGCCCAGCAGGGAGTGGGGGGGGGTGCCGAGGGGACCGTGAACATGCCCAGATCTGCTCTCTGAAGGCATCTTGGCAGAAACGGTGTCTGAGGAAGTGCAAACCTCACGGCAGCTGGTGATTTTTAAGCTTTAATCCTGCATCTGTCACCTGGTCCTCAGGCGCTCGAGGGTGCCATTTGGAGTGTTGGCCCCACAGCGGGACGTGGCATCTCTGGGGAGCCGAGCTGGGGTATGGGTGCACCTGGGCTTTCTCCTTGCCCAAGGTCAGACCTTGTCTTAGTTATTACCGCCTCCTCTCTCACGCCAGGGAGACACTCTGGTAAATGGCCTCCCCACAGGCTTCTCTGCCGCAGTAACTGATCCAGCGAGGGCCGGCGGGAGTCGAAGGCTCCTGGACACTGTCCGTGGGCACTTCGGGCTGCCGCTCAAGAGGCCACTGACATGTCACAACGGCTTTATCGGTGCTCAGTCCTCTGCCCTGGGAGCCGTACATGTGGTTTCCAAAGCATCTTTCCAACACTGTTTGGTTCCCTCCTACACTGGAGAAGTAGTAAAACAGAGGCGGCGGCGGCGGCGGCGGGTGGAGAAATCCCCGTGGGCTACCTGTACCCAACCACGGAGAGCATCCGGGCCGTTTTCCTTTTTTGCGCACAATAGATCCACAGCTGGGTTCGCACAGCCTTGCTCGGTGATGATGTCCAAAGCCGTGAATGCCTGTTTCTTCAGGTGAGGGTCCCGCATCCCCTTAGCCGTGCTCCTGGTGATGGACGATTAAGTGGGTTGACCGTTTTTTTACTTTATAAATAATGAAGGTCTTCATAAACCTTTTTTTGATTAAAAATCATTTCCTGGGGCTAGATATGTAGTAATGGATTACTAGATCAGGAAGGGAAAAAAAAAACCATCTTTCTGAAAGCATACTGACTTGTTCTCTGAAAGTAGTTTTTTTTTTTTTTTTTAAAGATTTTATTTATTTGCCAGAGAGAGAGAGAGTACACACAAGCAGGCAGAGAGGGCAGAGGCAGAGAGAGAAGCAGGCTCCCTGCCGAGCAAGGAGCCCGATGTGGGACTCGATCCCAGGACTCTGGGATCACGACCTGAGCCGAAGGCAGCTGCTCAACCAACTGAACCACCCAGGCGTCCCTGAAAGTAGTTTCTTTTAAGCAGTTTCTTTTAACCAGTCTTGCCATTAACTGAAAAAGGGCTCATATTCCAATGATTTCCACTGGGGAGATTCAGAAGAATGGGACAGGACAGAGCATGAGAACGTGACTGTGCACCCCAGTCATCATTGATGGGCAAAGCTGACAGTTGCTGGGAGCTCTGGGGAGGGATCCTGTGGCAGGTCTTGCCTGGGGGGTGCTGAGGGGTGCAAAGACCAGGGTGGGTGGGCTCAGCTGGAAGAGACAAGTGAAGCCCTTTGGAGAAGGGCTCTAGAGACCCAGTGGGGGAGCGGCTCCCTGAGCTGAGCTGGTGCTGGTTTTGGCGGATGGTGGCGATTTCCCAACAGTTGGGAAAACCCTCCTTGTGCCTCAGCAGCTAGCCTTTGCCAGTCTGACCCCAAGGAGCAGAGTCTCCTGTGCCTGCCACAGAACCCCACCAACCCGATGTGACTACTCAGCAGACCAAACACCGCGAGCAGGACGTGGATGAGAAAAAACCCGGCCCAGGGCAGTAAGCGGCAGGCAGACCCCGGCGGACACGTGGCACCCGAGGCCGGAGCTGAGCCCCTAGAAGCATCCTCAGAGAACCCGGCCACGCACGTCCTATGGATTTTCAGGAACATCTCAGGAGAGCACTGAAAAGACGACTTTCTGGAATTTGAAACAAAACTCGGATTCCTTGACTTCAAAAATTCAACGTATCAACAGAGATCCGCATTAGTGACCCAAAAGAGAACCTTAAGAAAAGGCTCCCGGGCCAGAGCCGCACACCGGGCAGCAGGCTCCGGAGAACAGCCGCAGGGACCTCCCTGCACGCCGCCCCAGAGCAAGGCGGGACAGGTGGGCGCCACCCCGGACAGTCCGTGGAGGGAACGTTCTCGTATTTGCTGCTTCAGAGGGTCGACTTGAGTTCCTGGAGGGATGAACAGAAAACACAGCACACCCCGAGGCGTGCTCTCGCACAGGCATCCTTGTTTCATCGCGCTTGGCAGATACGGAATTTTTTTTTTTTTTTTTTTAACAAAGTGAAACTTTGGGGCAACCCTATGGGCACCATTTTCCCAAAACCATGTGCTCGCGCTTGTCTCTGGCACATTCCGGTAAAACTCCCGTTACAGCGATCCTTGCGGTTGGTATCTGGATTGCTCTGGTGTACGAGGACCCCTATGGCCTCTGTGCGCTCCAGGGGAAGGAATCAGCGGGTGGAGCCGAGGTTTTACACCTGCCGCGGCCCCCCACTGCAGCCGCCGCCCTGACCGCAGCCAGATGGAGGCAGGACCCTCCCCGGGCAGAAAGATGGGCTGGCTGAGCACCTCACCTAATGGGGAGCACTTGGGGGCAACAAAGTATTTTTCAATTAGGATACGTACATTTTTTTTAGACCATGCGCACTAAGCAGGCCACTGCAGAGAGGATGGTATAAAAAGGCAGATGCGCTGCGAAGTCAGACCAATTCGATGGACTCACTTTATCGTGGTATTTGCTTTCCTGGGGTGGTCTGGAAGCCCGCCCAGAGTAGCTGAGGTGGACCTGTCAAACTTTGGAATTCCAAGGATAAATAAAAAGCTAGACTTCTCGACGTACTGAGTCATCTACGAAGAAAATAAAGTTAACAGCAGACTTGCCCTTTTCAGCACTAGGAAGATGGAAGAACTCGGTCTGCAGCCGCCCACATGTCAAGGCAACAGAGATGCATATGTGGACATGCACGGTTTCTAGATCTGCATCCCCCCCCCCCACCAAGGGAAACTTCAGGAGAGCCTAGAGGAAGAAAGGGAAATAACTCGGTACAGCTACATTTTATAGTCTAAGTCTGATTAAGATTTTGTGTCAGTGAATACAAGCGTTCCTAAAACAGAAATACACTGTGAGAAATTCTCTTCTAGTCTGGAACTGAAAATATCTAAAGCTATCCTAAAAAGTTTTGACTTTGATGCCTGGGGGTTCCCAGTTGGCAAATAAAGCATCCTGAAAGTTGGAGAGCTAATTCTGCTACTCGGATGTGAAACGAAAATGTCCGCTTAATTAGGACCATTAGAAAACAAACGGGAAGTTGACCAGGAATAAAAATAAGGAATAAAATTTAAAATATGAAAGAAAAATATATAGTAATCAAAATGGAAGGGATGAAATATACTTGATCTAGCGAATGGGCTGAATTCTCCCGTTAGAAAAGTTAGAAAATCTAACTGCAATTTTTATAAGAAATATGCCTAAAACCAACAGGGTATTGCATGAGCAAAGGTAACAATCCCTCCCTGCCAAGGAATGCAAGAATTGCTGGAAGAAATTGGGAAGAAAAAATTAATCTCGAAGTATAATTTAGGGGCACCCGGGCAGCTCAGTCAATTAAGCATCTACCGTCAGCTCAGGTCATGATCTCTGGGTCATCGGCTTCCTGCTCAGCAGGGGAGTCTGCTTCTCTCTCTCTCTCCCTTTCCACTGCTTGTTCTCTCTCTCTCAAATAAAAAAAAAAAAGTATAACTTACGATCAAAAGTATCAAAGATCATTAAGAGAAACCGTACAGAAGGGTAGTTTGGTTTACAAAGGGATGCAAGAGGCCTTGGGGTTTAATTAGGACACAGCATCATACCTGAATCTATAAACAAAAGATTACTTGATTAAAAAAAATCAGCAAGGACAGATGATCAAGTTCACATTAACGAGCTTGATTTAAGAGATAAACACCTTTGTGTCCTACCAGTGGATAATATACCCTGGTTCCTTCTGTTTCCCAGAAACTTTATAAACTAGATCGCATAATTGGTCACAAAGACAACTTAAATACATTTTAAGGGAGAAGGATTTCATAAGTCCGTAAGGTTTGGAAGATAAAGAAAGCCCAAATGTTCACTACCGGAAAAGCAATTCCTAGATAAAACAAATGAAAACAGTTACCTAAACAGCAGTAAAATATTTATGCCATAACTACATTGAGAAGAGGAAAATGCTTGCCTTAAAACGAGAGAAGACTGAAAACAACATACACTAACTATTCATCTTGGAATTAAAAAAAAATATTTTATTTATTTATTTGACAGAGATCACAAGTAGGCAGAGAAGCAGGCAAAGAGAGAAAGGAGGAAGCAGGCTCCCCGCGGGGCAGAGAGCCCGATGTGGGGCCCGATCCCAGGACCCTGGGATCATGACCTGAGCCGAAGGCAGAGGCTTTAATCCACTGAGCCACCCAGGCACCCCTCATCTTGGAATTTTTAAAAACACCGATAAGATAAGTTGGTAGGAACAAAATAAAAGTAAAAGCCACCTGAATGGAACATAAAACATAGAAGGAAAAAACGGATTCAATAAGATCCATTAAATGAATCTCTCTGCCTGCCTCATGAAGGCCAAATTAAGAGCGGGCACAATAGAAGAGAAAATATTGAGAAGAAGAGTGAACCCCAAAATAATTTACATCTGTAAACTAGGGCAAATGGGTGATTGCCTTGAAGAATGTACACAGGTCAGAAGTGTTTTAAAAAGCAGTAGAAAACTCACAAAGTCCTATAGCACTAGAACATCTATCAGGTAAAGCAGGTATTAGATCTGGATGGTTGTATAGCTAAGTTCCATCTGGATTTAAAGAACATGATTCTAATGTTAACCCACTGAGGTCAACAGAAAAATGGAAATACTCCATCAATGTCTTGAAGCTACAGAAGTCTCTATCAACATTGAAGGTAGTATACCTCTCCCTATTCTTCCCCTCCTAGAGTCGCAGATCATTCTTTCAAGAAATAGCAAGTCATTTCCAGCTGTTTTCTAGAACAATGTATCACAACTGAGTAGTTTATTCCGATAATGCAAGGATGGGTCAATACTTCTAGTGGCAACACATTAATCACTAAATGCCACAAAGGTAACCAGTCAAACGAAGTAATTTTATCTCTTCACAATTTATACTGATTATCTCCATCCACAAATAAGTCTATATATTTAAAGACTCCCCTTGTAAGGGGACTGATCTTTATTGGTCTTGTATTTATTATCTAACCCCTTTATTCTAGAAAGAACACCTGGGAATGTAGGGTGAGAGGCAGGGACAGAAAGGAAATCTCATTCTCGATACTGATAAAAAACTGTAACAACACATTAGTGAAATCTAAATGAGGAAAGTGTCCAGCTTATGGGGCCCCTGGCTGGCTCAGTTGGGAGAGCAAACAACTCTCGATCTTGGGGTTGTGAATTCAAGCCCGATGCTCGGTGTAGAGATTACTTAAAGATAAAATCATTTTAAAAGAGGAATATAACTTATAAATAACACCTGAACAAGTAGAAATACATTCCAACCCTTCCAAAAATTGTTTGATGGGAATCAGAGGTATCACTATCCAATGACTTTAAAGTGTATACACACACACACACACACACACACAGAAACAAATGCACATTTGCATTGGAAGAGACCGCTCTTCCTTACAGAAGACTTTCAGTTAATAAATGTACAAGGGAATGAGAGAAATAGGAAATCACCTTTGCAGAACCACAGCAATTGCTACCGGTAAGATCTAAGGGATCCCATAAAATTAGTGGCAGTTTGAGGAGACACAGGACATTTGCATAGTCTCAAAGCATCTTCCTTCCAGATATTTACAGACTGGAAAGAGAATGAACCAAGTGATCAAGGTCACCATCAGTCATAAGACATGTCGACATCACCTACCTCCCGAGAAGGCTACATCACTTCTGTGACATTCCTTCCAGAGCTGCGCCACGCCAGACAAAGAAGTCATGGGAAGACCCCAAACCCAAATAGTAGGATACGGTACAGAATTACTGGCTAACCTCCCTCCAAAGTGTCAAGGTCATAAAAGGTAACAGGATGGAGGAGGGCGGGTCACAGACTGAGAGCCTCTAAGGAGATACAGCGAGACAGGCAATGTGGGATCTTGGACACTGGGGAAAAGCTGGTAAAAACCAAACAATGTGTAGTGAACTTCTTAGTTTGGCTCATTGCCCTGTGGGTGTTTGGGGCGTTAGCCCTGGAGAGTGGGGGTGATGTAAGAGATGGGGGAACTCTGTACTTCCAATATGACTTTATTTCATCTTAGGAAAAATTACACCATCAGTGGGGGATTTAAAAAGATAAAACACCGAAAGGTACAGAACTCCATGAAGATCTTGGCACAGGCCAGATACAGTTTATTAACAAAGATATTCTCCAACACTTCAAGGACCCTAAGCTTTAAAAATACATAGATCCACCTAAAACAAAGGCTTACAGATAATACAAGGGTTCAAGTTGGGAATAATAAAATCACAATAAACTCCTAACCCCCCAAATGGACATATCACCAAAGGGGAACACAGGAGAACTGGCGAAAACAGACCCATCTTTCTCTCCAAAGATAATTCCTAAAAACTGAAAAACCAAGACTTTGCATTTTAAGTTTTGTTTTGTTTTGTCAATAATCAAAAGAAATTCCCAATTTTGGGGTGCCTGTGTGGCTCAGTTGGTTAAACGACTGCCTTCAGCTCAGGTTATGATCCTGGAGTCCCGGGATCGAGTCCCGCATCGGGCCCCCAGCTACACGGGGAGTCTGCTTCTCCCTCTGCCCTCCTCGCTCAAGCTCTCTCTCACGGTCTCTCTCTCTCAAATAAATAAATAAAATATTAAAAAAAAAAAAGAAATTCCCAATTTTGATGAGCAGGGATCATGAAAGCTGGGGGATGGAGAACAAGGAGAAGGCTGGGATTTTTTTGTTTTGTGTTTTTTTTGGGGGGGGTGGTTTGGCTAATAATCCTTACAGTACTTCTTCACTTTCAACTTTGTGCATATATAATTAATAAAAAAACAATTAAAATTTTAAAAATCAAAGTAGGAGTAGCTGATGTATTGCTGGGGAGCACAGGACATATCCAAGGACATTTGCTGTGAAGGTGACAAGAGACGTGATGGTTCAGTAGCTGGAGGGGGCTGTGGGCTGAAGGAGAGCTTTGTAAGATGTATTTGCTGCTGAGGGGATTCATTTATTAGAGAAGGGAAGGCTGGTGCAGGAGAGAGGGGGCCCTGGGGCCAGCAGGAAAGAATGGATATGGCACACAGACCCGAGATGGGCAGATCTCCCATGTACTTTCTCCTCTGTTCCATGTAAAACAAGAAGCAAGGCCATTAGCTGAAACTAGGGAGGTCTGAACAAGACGTGTGAAACAGTCATCTTAGAGCAGCAAAGAGAATTTCTGAGCTAAATACGGCAGGATGATAGTTTGCCGCGCTTCTAGGACAGAAGCGTTAGTATTTTATTTAGGACTCTTGTACTGACAGTCTGTAGTTTTCCATCCGGTTTTGTTTGACTGACTTCATAACAATTACTTAGAGGCCTTCTTTCTCAGAACTGTGCACATTTTGAATAGAACTGGAATAATTAGTAACTACACCTAACAGATGTTAAAGACCTCATTTGTCAAACGTTCTGGACCAGTTATAAGAGCCTTCTCATTTTCTTCTAGGATAAAATGAGTCTCTTCCAAGGTTTTTTTTTTTTTTTTTTTTCTTATGGGATAATTTTCTGTAGAATTTCTGTAGAATTCTAGAATAAAAATTGGAGATGTAAGAGCCTTACAACAAGTACAAATACATATTCTTTTCATGATCATCTTGGTTTTTATTTCACAAATTCCTACCATTTCTAGGATTACCTTTACTGACTCAGTCTGCTTCTTTTAGACCGGTTCTTTTTATAGCTCCTTGTGTTTGGATATTTAATTCATTTATTTCCTATCCTTTTTGGATGCTAATGCAATGGGGGCTGAAGGCCATACACAATTAGATGATTCAGGGCTAGGTAAGGCTTCCTCTCCTGTAACACTTCAGAAAACAGGAAATGGCAGATGCCTAGGACTCAGGCCAGTCATCAGCTGCCTGCGGGAGGCACTGGGGATAAAAGTGGACACAGTCCTGTAGCCAGGATACCTACTATTCCTGGGAACCTAGGGCTCTGAGCAATCACCTTAGCCCTTTGTTGGCCCTGCCCTGGGAGTCCCCCACTTAGAACATTCAGAAAGAGACAGGGCTCCCTGGCTGGCTCAAGTCTTGATCTCAGAGTCCTGAGTTTGAGCCCCACGTTGGGTGTAGAGATTACTTAATTTTTAAAAAACCAACAACAAGACTTCAGAAAACCAGATACCAATATACAGATTCGGGGAGGAAAGAAACCCCATTCAAGATGACCTTGCACATTAAAATTTTAAGATGCTCGAGGAAAACAGAATTAACAAATATAAAAGCAAGAGGATTCACCCAGTGAATCTGAAAATGAAATAATTTAAAAAGAAAAGGAATCCGTTGAGTATCTGCATTTCAAAAAGAACCAGCTTTTTTTTTTTTTTACTATTATGGAGGAATGAGAGGGCCAGTTAGAAATCCCAAGAATACAGTTTGGAAAATCTTCATTTTTTTTTTAAAGCTTAGTAAGTGGGAAATTCATTTACAGAGTGGATACGGTTAAGGATATGGATATGGTCATGGATATGGTTAAGGAAAGAATCTGTAAATGTGAAGATTATGTTTGGGAATTTGCTTTCAAACTGCAAGCCAAGAAAAAAATAGAAGGGTAAAAAAAAAAAAAGTATAAAATGCACAAAGTACTGGAAATGTTCACAGCTAAAAGTCTTCTGGCACTGAAGACAGCAATGCTCTCCGGCTAGCATCAGCGGCAATGTAAGTACACATGCACATAAGACACATCCCACTGAGTGTGCAGAATACCAGAGTAAAGAGAAAATTATATAAACGAAAAAGCAGGTTACCTATAAAGGAGTCTATGAAGGACTGGCAGACCACAAGCCCTCCCCTCTATAGACTAAGGGCTGTCTTCACAGCACTTAAGACAGGAAGCTGTACGTCTAGACATTCTGGATCCTAATAATTACCGTTCAACAGGGAGGGCAAAATGCAGGTCGTTTTCAGACCTACAGGGATAGGTAATTTAGTACTAATAAACCTTTGCTAAAAAGAGCTACCGAAGTCCTTATGTAGGCAAGAAGGACTACAATGCAATAAGCAATGGTGACCAATGAAATTAGTAAACTCTATTAGAAAACAAGTAACTGTAGGAGGTGCTGGGGGGCCTCTGTCTGATTAAGCATCTGCCTTCGGCTCAGGTCATGATCCCAGGGTCCTGGGATCGAGCCCTGTGTTGGGCTCCCTGCTCAGCGGGGAGTCTGCTTCTTCTCCTTCTGCCCCTTTCACCCTGCTCATGTCCGCACTCGCTCGCTCTCTCTCTCTCTCAAATAAAATCTTTATTAAAACAAAAATAACTGGAGGCTTGGAAAAAGCTAAATTTTATGTGAAAATTCAGACTCACAAGAAAACCAGGAAATGACGATCCCAAAATTCTAAGAGGGAACAAGGGAGTCTCAATCAGGAAGGGTGCGCAGGGCAGACAACCTTCGGTTTCCTCCTCTGGCATCTCCAGAAGTGTTTACAATTATTCATTAAACCATCTAGGTCTATGTTGCTACATCCCTCTCTAAATGTTTGTTACAGAATACGGAGTGCTGACTTTTATAACATGCTGTAAATGCTTTGGGGTTCAGAAAAATGAGATCAAGGTCTGGAAGTACAGGTGTGTTAATAGAGAACATGGATTTTGAACTTAACCTGAACAGAAGTCATTATGAATGAAACCAACAGAAGTTGTTTTGTACTAGGTAGAGAGAAAGTTAAGAGAGATCATTTGTAGTACAGGACTAAGACTTAAAAAAAAAAAAAAAAGCAGAAACTGCATTTAAGATTTCATTTGAGAGAGAGCGAGCACAAGTGGGAGGGGCAGAAGGAAAGGGAGAGAGAATCTTTAACAGACTCTGTGCTGAGCACGGAGTCTGACACGGGGCTCAGAATCACCGCCCTGAGATCACGACTGAGCTGAAACAGATCTGGGTGCTCAACAGACTGAGGCACCCAGGAGCCCCTCTGCTTTATTCCCAGGAGGAAGGAAAGCTGGTTTCCTTGAGAAAAGACATAAACAAGTATAGTCACAAGGACTGCCCATCTTACCTCCTCTCCCTGTGCGAAGACGGTCTTCTCTTTCTCCTCTGCACCTTTGCAAGGGGCCAGAGTAACCTTTGCCATTGCCCTCCCCACTCTCCCAAGTCACACTTCTATTATCCTGGGGGATGTCCATAATGTTTTGTTAGGTTGTTAAGGTGGGGAAAAAAAATTGCAGGGCAAGGTATGGTCAGAGTCTGCTTTCTTGTAAAAATAAATGAAAGAGAAACCCATTCATGAATACTGATGGCACATGTCTATAGCGCTGGCGTCTCACTTGGACTACTCTATCAGTAATAGTGACCAACAGACTGACCTCTGAAGCAGCCATCTTTTCCATCAGAGTCAGTAGAGGGCAGACTAGGAGGATCCTGAGCTCATCTCCTCCCACGGACACGCTGAGACATCATCTACAGATGACGACACACACTCTGAAAATGACCCTGAAGTCCGGCACAGCCAACTGTCCTCAGCTAAAGACCCAAGAAAAAGCCACAGCAAGAAGGGTCAGAGGGGCAGAAACAAGGTTGGGCTCCTGCCCCCCAGGACAAGGACCCACAAGCAGGAGGAACATCACAGGTGCAGAGATGCTCCCTGCAGAGCAAGGGAATCCAGCCCCACATCAGGATCGCCCAGCCCTGGGGACCTGCCCTGGGAAGATGAGCCCCCAGTCTGGCTTTGAAAATCAAAGTGCAGCTGAACTCCATGAGAGCCAGTGGGCCACAGGAAACCGAGGCTCCACGCTCACAGGGCCGTGGGGCTATATCACTCCGTCCAAGACCCAGCACAGAGGCGGCAGTCTAAAAGCATCTGGGTGACACATGAAGGAGTTACCAATTTCATAACCATGTGCTGGAGGGCCAGGGGGCTGTACGAGTTTTCTCTAGGAATGGAAGTGCAGGTGGGTGCCATTTGTCTTGCCCTCCTTCTGCCTAGCTGGCAGGATGCTGGTGGCAGCCAGTTCTGGGACACTCTTCCATCTACTTTGCTAGCACCATTCACCCCGCTAGGCATTTTCCTGCAGACACCCACCCCCCCAGCAGGTCAAGACCAGAGCCCCTCCAAAGTGACTCCTGAGGAGGGAGAGGTAGACCCAATCACCATAGAGGAGCATATACAACCCACATGAGAGACCCGCCTGGAGTTCCTGGTTCTTGTGACCAGGGGCCATTGCACTACTGGGCTCCACGGGACATCGACATGAAGCCACTGCTTTGAAGACCAGGAGCTGCAGCTGACCTACCTAATCCACAGACACAGACACAGACACAGTCAAACAAAATGAGACAGAGGACTATGTTACAAATGAAAGGACAGGATAAAACCTTAGAGAAAGAACTAAATGAGACGAAGATTTACAATCTACCCAGTTAAGAGTTTAAAGTAATGGTCATAAAGATGCTCACCAGACTTGGGTGAACTCAGAATTTTAACAGAGACAGAAAATTAAAGAAGAACCCGTCAGCATTGAGTGCAGTAACTTAAAAGGCCACTAGAGGGACTCAAAAGCAGGGTGAAGGCTGTAGAGCAGATCAGTGATCTGGAAGACGAGGCAGTGGGAAGTATCCGAGTGGGATAGTGGGATAGTGGGCAGTATCCAAGCTAAACAGCAAAAAGAATAAAAAATAATGATGACAGGTGAAGGGAGCTTTAGGAAACATCAAGTATTCTATACTTTCACATTATAGGGGTCCCACAAAGAAGAGAGAGGGGCTGAAACTTCCCTAAGGAAGAGAAGGAAACACGTCCACATCCAGGAAACAGAGTCCCAAATAAGATGAACCCAAGTTCACATCAAGACACTTAATAATTAAAATTTCAAAGAATAAAGATAAAAATAAAATCTTAAAATCAAGAGAAAAGCAAATAGTTACATACAAGGGAAACCCCATAAGGGCTATCAGCTGATTGTTTTCAGCAGAAATTTTGCAGACCAAAGGGAGTGGTAGGATATATTCAAAGTGCTGAAAGGAAAAAATAAAACAAAACACAACAAAAACCTTAAAACCAATAATACTCCACCTGGAAAGATATTTAGAATTGAAGGAGAGTTTCCCAGACAAAAGTTAAAGGAGTTTATCACCGCTAAGCCAGTCTCACAAGAAACAGTAAAGGGACTTAATTCAGTCAAAAAGAAAGGCCCATAACTATTAGTAAATTAAGCAAGGAAAAAAATTCACTGGTAAAAGCAAACATAAAGGTAGGAGATCAATCACTTATTAAGCTAGTACAAAGGTTAAAAGACAAAAGTAGTAAAATCAGTTACATGGACAGGAATTAAGGGACACAAAATAAGAAGATGTAAAATATGATGCCCTATACAGAAAATGTGAAGCAAGAGAGTAAAAATGTAGTACTTTTAGGCTGCTCAAACTTTGGTTCGAACTAAAGAGATCATCAGCTTAGTACAGCCTGCTGTATACACAGGATATCATATGTGACCCTTGTGGTTATCACAAACCAAGAACCTATAACAGATACACAAAAACCAGAAACGAATCCAAGCATAACACTAAAGAAAGTCATCAAATCCTGAAAGAGTAAGAGAAGAAAGGAACATAAACTACAGAAACATTTAGGAAACAATGAACAAAATGGCCATAAGTATATGCCTATCAGTAATTACATTAAATATCAACGGACTAAATGTTCTATCTCTGATGTTGCCTCCAAGAAACTCACTTTGGACCTATAAATGCTGAAAGTGGGGGGATGGAAAAATATTCCATGCAAATGGAAGTGAAATAAAAAGTTGCAGCAGCAAAATACTTATATCTTAAAAAAAAAAAGATTTTAAAAAAAGGTCTAACAAGAGACGAAGATGTTATATAACAATAAAGGGCTCAATCCAGCCGGAGGATACAGCCGTTGTAAAATCTATGAACCCAATATAGGGGCACCTGAATACATAAAGGGTGAAATGGACAATAAAATAATAGGAGGGGACTTTAACACGTCACTTAAGTCAATCGAGAGATTATCCAGACATAAAAGCAGAAAGGAAACAGTGGTTTTAAGTGACACATTAGACCAGATATATACAGAATATTCCATCCCAAACCAGCAGAATATACATTCTTTTCAGGGGCACATGGAACAACCTCCAGGACAGGTCACACTGTAGGCCACAAAACAAGTGTCATTAAATTTAAGAAGACTGAAATCATATTCAACATCTTTTCCAACCACAATGGTCTAAAGCTAGAAATCAATTATTTAAAAAACTGGAGAAAAACAAGGAAACTAATTAACATGATACTATATAACAGTGGGTCAACGAGGAAATCAGAAAACACGTGAGACAAATGAAAATGGAAATGCAACATTTTGAAATCTTTGGGATGCAGCAAAAGCAGTTTTCAGAGCAAAGTTTATGGAAAGACCTATCTCAAGAAACAAAAACCCCCTCAAACAATCTCTACTTCTACTTAAAGGAACTAGAGGAAGAACAAAAAACAAAGCGCAAAGTTAGTAGAAACAAGGAAGTAATAAAGATCAGAATGGAATTAAATGAAATAGAGTCTACAAAAAAAAAAGTCAGTGGAATTAAGGGCTGTTTTTTTGAAAAGATAAAATTGATAAGCCTTTAGCCAGACTCATCGGACCTGAAATCAAAGGGGACTTCAAACAGGTGCAGGAAAAGTTACAACTCATACCACAGAAATATAAAAGGATTATAAAAGACTACTACAAAAATTATACACCAGCAAGCTGGGCAACCTAGAAGAAATGGATTAATTCCTAGAAACATACAATCTTCCAAGACTGAATAAGAAAAAAATAAATTAGTAAGGAAATCAAATCAATGATCAAAAAACTCACAACAAACAAAAGCTCAGGACCAGATGGCTTCACAGGTGAATTCTACCAAGTATTTATTTTTATTTTTTTGAAGATTTTATTTATTTGAGAGAGAGAGAGAAAATTAAATGTGGGACTTGACTCCAGGACTCTGGGATCATGACCTGAGCCAAAGGCAGATGCTTCACCAACTGAGCTGCCCAGACGTCCCTCTACCAAACACTTAAAGAAGAGTTACTAACCTATCTTTCTCAAACTATTCCAAAAAACAGAAGAGGAAATAATGATTCAAAATTCATTCTATGAGGCCAGCATTATCCTGATACCAAAACCAGACACACACACCCACAAAGAAAATTATACACCAGTATCCCTGATAAACATAGATGGAAAAATTCTCAGCAACATAGTAGCAAAGTGACTTCAACAACACAAGTACCATTCACCACCATCAAGGGGGGACTTATTTCAGGGGAGCAAGAATGTTCATTTTCCACAAATCAAAGTATATATCACATTAATAAGACAAAGGATTAAAAACCATCTCAATAGATACAGGAAAAACATCTGTCAAAATTCAACATCTGTTTATCATAAAAACTCTCAAAGTGGGTATAGAGGGAACATAACTCAAATAAAGGCTGTATTTGACAAACCCAGAGCTAACATCATACTCAACAGTGAAAAACTAAAAGCTTTTCTTTTTTTAAATTTTTTAAAAAGATTTTATTTATTTATTTGACACAGAGAGAGAGAGAGAGAGATCACAAGTAGGCCGAGAGGCAGGCAGAGAGAGAGGGGGAAACAGGTTCCCCATTGAGCAGAGAGCCCGATGTGGGGCTTGATCCCAGGACCCTGAGATCATGACCTGAGCCGAAGGCAGAGGCTTTAACCCACTGAGCCACCCAGGCATCCTTAAAAGCTTTTCTTCAAAGATCAAGAACAAGGCAAGGGTGTCCAACATACTTATTCAACTTACTATTGGAAATTCTAGCCACAGCAGTGAGACAAGACCAAAAAAAAAAAAAAAAAATCCAGATTGGTAAGGAAGAAGTAAAACTTTTCAGATGACATAATACTATATATAGAAAAATCCTAAGAACTCCACACACACACACAGCCATTATAACTAACAAATGAATTAAGTTGCAGTATACAAAGTTAACATACAGTAGTCTGTCCTGTTTCTGTACACCAATAATGAGTTAGCAGAAAGAGAAATAAAGAAAACACCCTGTCCACAATTGCATCATAAAGAATCAAGTACCTAAAAATAAATTTCACCAAGGAGGTGAAGGACCTGTACTCTGAAAAGTGTAAGACACTGATGAAAGAAACTGAAGATGACATAATTAGACGTTATACCATGCTCATGGATTGTCAGGATATCGTTAAACATCCATATTACCCAAGGCAATCTACAGATTCCCTGCAATCCTTATCAACATACCAGCAGCATTTTTTACAAAAGTTGAATAATCCTTAAACTTGCATGAAATCACAGAAGAACAGCCAAAGTGGTGTTGAGAGAGAACAAGGCTGGAGGTACCAAAATTCCAAATTTATGGATACACTACAGACCACGGTAATCAAAACAGTGCGGTACTGGCACAAAAACACATAGATCAATGGAACAGAATGGAGAGTGCAGAAATAACCCCCCACTTATACGGTCAATGAGTCTATGAGAAAGGAGGCAGTGATGTACAACGGGGAAAAGGCAGTCTTTTCAATAAATGCTGTTGGGAAAATGGGATGGCTACCTGGAAATGAATGAAACTGAACTACTTCCTTACACCATATACACACACAAAAAAACCTCAAAATGAATTAAAGACCTAAATGTAAGGCCTGAAACCACAGAACTTCGAGAAGAAAATACAGGTGGTAAACTCTTTGGACATTGGCCTTAACAAAGCTTCTCTGGATCTGTCTCCTCAGGCAAGGAAAACAAAAGCAAAAATAAACAAGTGGGCATACTACATCATACTAAAACGCTTTTCTCACAGCAAAGGAAATCATCATCAACATGGAAAGGCAACCTACTGAATTCATACAACCCAACACCAAAAACAAACAAACCAATCAATCTGATTTAAAAATGGGCAGAGGACCGAACACACGTTTTTCCAAAGAAGACATACAGATGGCCAACAGACACATGAAAAGATGCCCAAATCACTCATCAGGGAAATACAAATCAAAACCACAATGAGATCTCCACCTCACACCTGTCAGAACGACTAGTATGGAAAAGCAGAAATAGCACATGTTGGCAAGGGTGTGGAGAAAAAAGAAACTTCATTCACTGTTGGGAGGAATGTCAATTTGTGAAGCCACTGTGGAAAGAGTATGGAGGTTTCTAGAAATTTCTTAAACTAGAAATACCATACAATCCAGTAATGCTACTTCTGAATATTTACCGAAAGAAAATGAAAACACTAATTCAAAAAGATATGTGTACCCCTGTGTTTACTGTAGCACTGTATACAACAGCCAAAATAGGGAAGCAACCTTAGTGTCTAGTGATAGATGAATGGAAAAAGAAAATGTGATGCACATACAATGGAATATTACTCAGCCTTAAAAAAGAATGAAATCTTGCCATTTGCAGCAACATGGATGGACCTAGAGGGTCTTATGTTATATGACATAAGTTAGAAAAGGACAAATACTACCGGATTTCACTTAGATGTAGAATCTAAAAACCAAAACAGATTAACAAAACAGAAATAGACTCAAATACAGAAAACTAGTGGTTGCCAGAGAGGGTGCAGGGTGGTGGGAGGATTGGCAAAACAGCTGACAGGGGTTCAGTTATAAGTCACGGGAATGAAAAGTACAGCAGAGGGAATGTAGTCAATATTGAAATAACTTTGTATGGTGACAGATGGTAACTACACTTACTATGGTAAGCATTTCATGATGTCGACAATTGCCAAATCCCTATGTTATACAACTGAATCTAATATTGTAGGTCAGCTATCCTTCAATTAAAAATTTAAATTAAAAAAAAATCAATAGAGAAAACATCCTCTTTCTCCCATGCTGAAATCCCAAATCCTTACTTTGATCATTTTTTTTCTTACCATAATGGAGGGAATATTTTGCGTAAGACAACTGCAGAGTTTATGGGTAGCTCTTGCTTCAGTCATGGCTGGATCCAGGTGCTCACCCAGTGGCTCTATTTCCCTCTCTTTTAACTTCATTCCCAACTTTCTCTACATGATAGCAAAGGGACCACTAGCACCTAGAAACATTTACTTCTCTTTCAGCTGAGCCCCAAGAAAAGAAACTTTTAAAATTTGTTTTCCCTAAAAAGAGTACCAACCAAACTCCCATGGAATTGGCCTGGCTTGGGTCACATGCTCGCAGGTGGTGGGGAGGGGGAGTAACACATCATTACTGGCTAGAACTGAGTTTCAGGACACCTCTGGGGGGCATAACCTATGCTAGCTTGGTTTGGAGGGGATGGGTAACAGCTTTGAGACATATATACCATATAATTCACCCATTTAAGATGTGCTGTTCAGTGGTTTTTGGCATATTCAGAGCTGTGCCACCATCACCATGCTCCACTTTAGAACATTTTCATCACCCAAAAAAGAAACTCTTGCTCATTAGCTATGTCCACCCCCAGCCTGGGCAGCCACTACTTCTCTGCATGAATTCACCTGTCGTGGGTATTTCATAGAGAAGGAATCAACGTGTGTGGTCTTTTGGAACTGGCTTCTTTAACTTAAATAACATTTTCAAGGTTCATCTGTGTTGCAGTGTGTGATCTTGCCTTTTAAGGTCTTGCTGGCTCCTGCTTCCCTTTCTGTCCCATTAAGCTGCTCCCCTCCTTCCCTGTTGTGTTCTACTTTAAGCACATAGCTTCTTGGGCCCTCTACGTTTGGGTGAGGAGCAGAAGGGCACGGAGGATGAAAATGCAGACCTAGTGGGCAATGTGGTTATCTCAGTGTCTCACATTAAAGCTACCCTTCACTAGGGACAAGGGCTTTTTAAACTGCTTGCTTCCAATGGAATAAATAATTGTGAGTTTCATCTTTGGTTAAAATGGGCCCAGCCTTTTTGGGGATAATCCCAGTTGCAAAGCTTCTGCCCCCGCTCCCCTCCCTCCTGCTGTGAAGATGCAGAGCCCCACACGGTCCCTATGTGGCTGTTGTCCCCCCTCCAGGAGAGCGAAGAGGAACTCTACTCCTCCTGCCGCCAGCTGCGAAGGCGGCAGGAAGAGCTGAACAATCAGCTCTTTCTGTACGACACACACCAGAACTTGCGCAATGCCAACCGGGACGCCCTCGTTAAAGAGTTCAATGTCAACGAGAACCAGCTCCAGCTGTACCAGGAGAAGTGCAACCGGAGGTAGGCTGGTCCCTGCCCCATCCGCAGATGCCCAGGTCTAGCTCCTGCAAGCAGAGGTGTTGGATACCTGGGGCCAGGCTTTGGGGAAGTCCCCGTGTCTAGAAATCCCTTGACTGCTCCCTCGATGCTGGTCTCTTTGCTCCATAAATAAACCTCCAGCTCATTTATTTCTCGAGTATCTGCACCTTCCCCAAGCCAAACTGTCTCCACTGGGAGGACACTTTGATATAATAGTGAAAATAAACCATGACCTCTACCTTCTAAAGAGCCTTGTCCGGTTCCCACCATCCAGTGGTTCTGGATTGGGGCAGAATCCGCTCCCTGGCCCCCAAGGGATGCTTCTGGTTGTGCTACGAAAGGAATCGGGTCAGGGCAGGGGGTGGGGGCAGCCAGGTCCGCCCAAGGCCCTGCAGTGTGCAAGACAGCCCGGCTCAACAGAACTAGTCTGACCTATGAGAACAGACTCCAGTGGGGAACAATGTAGACCCCTTCCCTTTGTGCTCATTTTGTCCACACCAGAGCCTGTAGAGTAGCAGGGAGCCCAGTGCAATGGCCCAGTGAGCGCACGGAGATTCAGAGACGTTCCCTGGCTTGGGGGGGCCCACCTCTGCGACCGTCAGCCCTCTACCAACCAGCCCCGGGTCCCAGTGGCTCAAGTTTACACTGTTCGGCACATGGCCCGTGACTGAGCCTAACGCTCGATGGTGAAATGTGTCTGATTGCAGGTTGAGAGAGAAGAGAGTCAGCAACAGCAGGTTTTACTCCTAGGAGCCGGGGTCCACCAGCAAGGGTGTCACGCGTGCGTGTGCACATGTGGAGGAGAACATCCTCTCTTCCGGCCCTGGGAACACGCTCATCTCTGAGGTCATCTTCCCCTCAAGCCTGGTGCCAAGAGGACATTTCTCAAGGTCCCACTGGCAGGAGTTGGGGTTATTTCCTGCCAGTTTTTCATCTTGGACAGTTTAACTTATATTTTCTATAGAGGACCATAAAAACGTGCCCCTCGTTTTTGGCCTCTCCTGTTCCAAACCTCCTTGAATAAAAGCAGTGAAAGTCTCGCTCAGTTACCCTCCCGTGCACGCCCGGCCCCGTGAACAGCAGCCCTTTTCTGCTAAAGACCTGGGGATTTGACTTCCACGGGGGAGGGGCCTGATCTGTAAGGACCGGACTCAGTAGCTTCTGAAAAGGATTTTTAACTAAAAGGCAATGGATTCCACAGTTAAGGCCATCGGCCTCCCCAGGGCCCTGGCTGCCGTCCCTGCGGGCTGTCCGGCCGGGGTCAGCGGGCCCTGCCTGCAAGGTGGGTGGGGGATGCAGTGGCTCGGGGGGGACCTTCCAGTCCATGGCAGAGACTTGCTCTGTGACTGCCGTTGGCGGCGGGGGTAGGGTGGGGGGGGTTATTTAGAAAGTCTGTCCGAAAGGCCAGAGAGCCACCCAAAGTCCCCACCAGCCTCTTAGCCCTGGCTCTGCCCACTCAGGAGCTGGCTGCGTGCCCGTGGAGAGGCCCTGCGTGGGCAGCTCTCCGCAGACGAGAGGTCATCTACTGATTTAAAAAGGTCATCACCGTTCAGCTCCCTGGGTCATCCCATTTTCTGGAGCAGCGAGCTAAGCCTTAAGCCTCAGCAAACTACAAAAAAAAAAAAAAAAAAAAAAAAATCCCATCCCAGCCATGCCCGAAGGGGCAGACCCACCTAGGACAAGAGGACATTCCTCCACAGCCGGACACCGACACAGCTGTGTGACCCGTGCAGTGTGAGGGTTCGAAACGGCGTCCTGAAGGCGAGGAGAGCGCGGGGGTGGAGGGTAGGACTCAGCAGAGTCCAACTTGGTCAGAGGGAACGGAGAACGGACTGGGTGGGGGCGTGGAAACCATGACTGTGTCGGGATGACAAGCGAGCAGGAAGCCCCATGGATTGACTGCCTGGAACTGGACCCTAGAAAGTCCTTCCACCTTCCTCTGGTTACCCTGGACTTAGCAGGTTTGCATTATTGCTGGGAAGTCCATTAAAACCAGCCAGGCTGTGTGATCAAAAGGCCTTAGGCCTGCATTCCACAGTTTTTAAACACCTCCATACACGAAACACTGTGCCCAAGGGTAGGGACCTGGCTGCCCCCTCCCCCATGCTAGGGGTACCATGTAAAGAAAAAAATTTTGGGGGGGCGGGAAGCCACAGTTACTGCCTCTTGGAACTCACCCATGTGCTCCTGAAAGAAGTGGGTTTGACCTTCCCTGGAACCAGGAGTACAGGTGACAGCAGTCCGACTAGGTGAGCTGCTTCCTTGTGACGTTACTTAATCTTCGTCCGGAGTTGCTGTTGTATTTGGCAGTCAGCAACTGAGCAAATGTTCCTGATGGTGGCAAATGTTCAAAGCAACTTTGAATAGAGGTGAGAAGCAAAGACACCGAGCTGAGTGCTACAGGAGAGGAGTTTGCAGACTCCATCGCCAGTGCCCCATTCCCTGCTGGCTGTGGCCACGGGAGCCTAACTATTGCACCCCCAGCCCTACTGCCAGACTTCTTTTTGCCTCCATCATTACCTCTACATGTAGAGCTCAGGTGCTGCTCTCATTCCTTCCGTTTTCAGCTCAGGGGTGAGTAAAAGACCTAAACCTTTCCCCTTCACTCCACTTTAAAGTCCAAGAGCTAAAGCCTGGATCCCCTTTCTGCTTAAAATGGGTTTTCTGCTAGTAAGAAATTAAGACGGGGTGACACTGAAGACAAAAAACTCAGCATTTGTTTCAGCTGCTACTGTGTAAAATCCACACCCAGCCACACCTACGCGGAGGAAAAGCAGGTACTGGGGGCAGTGGGCTTAAACCATAAATGCGGCTGGAAAGAACTCTCCCTGGCACTATCTCCTTCTAGGTGCTACAGGGACTTAAATCCACCATTAGGGAGTATTTGCTTTGGCTCATCACAGGACTCTAACAGAGAAGGTGGTTACTAGCATTCTCTCAGGTAAGAGGGAAAGGGAAGGACACAGGTGACATCCCTACTCTTCCCATAGTCTGCCCGGATGCCCCGTAACCTAAGCATAAATACTCAGCTGAGATTGTGGCTTAATAATCATAGAATAAGTGCAATGCAGGCCAAGCAAAACAGTGACAGGAGCATCTTGAGAGACGGCAGCAGCATAGCAGATCCAAGCCATGACTGGGCCCATGTCACACTGTCTTCATTAACCCTTTCTCCATAGGTTTTTATCACATGGAAAAATAAAGGCGTGGGGCTGCTTAGGTCACTAGAGCTTGGGAAATTTGGGTTGTACAAAGTTAAACAACTTCTCTGTTGTGAAACATGGATATCCTAATGTGCATAGTTCAGAGAGGGCTAGACTATCCCATTTCCCAAAGTAGATCTCTGAATCCTCTCACCAAGGGGTATCTAGCTCATGGGACTGGTGTACAGTGGAGCATAAGTGAGGGTGGGAAGAGCAAGCAAGTCTTGATCTCAGGGTCTTGAGTTGGAGGCTCTGTGTTGGGTGAAGAGATGACTGAAAAAGTAAAAAGGCAGCTGGGCAGCAGAATCTAATAATTGATATACTTTGGGACTTAGTTAACTAAAATCTGACCTTAAATCGGGTCAGCCTTATCCCCAGCTGTCTACCACAGCTTTATAAGGAATACACAGGGCTCCAATATCTTGAGGGGATCAATTTTAAGATCCTTATCTTCCCACTTGACTCTTTCTTAAGATTCATCAGCCTCAGGAAACGCCTTTTTCACCCCTTACAAAAGAAAATGCTCTTTCCTCCAGAGTCAGTCTGAAATTATAGAGCACGACCCAAGGTATAAAGTTTAAAATACAAGCACCTGAAATGTGAAAGCCTCTTACCAATCAGGTACAAATCCTCCTGCTGTTCCAGTGGCTCTCAATTCTTTTGATCTCAATAAAGTTAAAGGAACACCCAAGATTTCTCGGTATTTTAGCATGTAATTCTGAAGGACTTGGAAGAATTAAACTATCACAGAAATGCCTTCTGTTCCTGTCTCCCTGTCTCCTTGAACAAAGACCAGCCACACTTCCATACATAAAATTGCCAAGGGAGAAAAGAATGGATACTGTGACCATTCTAACCAAGGAAACATTCATTGGCAGAGAGCGGAAATGACCCAGGGCAGTTTTCTTCAGCACATTAAGTGATACATTGTCAATGAAATTTTGCTATGTTTGGTTATTAAAATTTGTACTGTATTAGTTTTATTGATCGAGTTCAGTCCAGAAGAAAGTTTCAAACACCTAGAGCCTTAACGACTGATAGGCTGTCCTAGAACTGTGTTACAGATCTGCAAAGAAATGATATAAAAGCCAAAAATCAACAGGCTAAAATTTTGAAGGGAAGTAGAATAAAAATATACATTCAAGGAGTAAAAGGGAAAAAGGTGGTATTTTCTACCATCAAAAATTGCCTTATTCATGGACTCTGTTAGGAGGGGGATACTGTGTCTCAGCTATCATACTGAGAACCTCTAGGCTAAACGTAAAGAGGAATGTAACCGTTTTATTTAAAGATGAAGTATCTACAACATGTTGGCAACTTGGATCCTTTGCAATGATTTACAATGAAAAATTTTAGACATCAATTTAGAAATGTTCAGGGGAATACTCAGATTTTCAAAATGCACTGAAGAGGTCTTTGAGCGTTAAATTTTAAGGTGGTTGATCAGGGTCCACTAAGGGGTGAGCTGCACTTGAAACCAAGAAGGACGGCTAAAAGGGGCCCCAATCCTTTTAACAAATTTTAAGCGGATAAAGTTAATTTTCAGGGCATCAGGCTCAGTCAGTTAAGCGTCCAACTCATGATCTCAGTTTAGGTCTTGAGCTCAGGGTTGTGAGTTCAAGCCCAACGCTGGGCAAGAAGCGGACTTAAAAAAAAAAAAAAGAAAGAAAAGGAAATTAACTTTCAGCTTGGGTGACTCCTCACTTTTTTGGAGACAACCCTAAAAGGCCATATTCTGGTCAATGGAAAGTTAATAAATAAGTTAAGAAATATGCAGAATGACAAAATTGGCATTTGAAAAACACTTGGTGATTTCTCTCTGAAGTATTTTCTTCTTGAAGAACCAGGTTCCACAATGACCCTGTCTTTCAGAAATTTCCTCATTTCTTAACTTCTCAATAGGCCTTAAAAAGCTGCATTTGTAAACTTGTGTTTCATTGTTAAAGCTTAATTTATTTTTGTATAAACTGTGTGATTGTGTTACCTAGAAAATCATGTGAACGAGTCACACAAACATTGGCTACTGTTCATGTGAAAATTAAATGGCTATATCGCATTTTTTAAAAATAAAGATTTGGTCTAAATCAATATAGCAATCTGCCTAGAATTGTGTGTGTGTGTGTGTGTGTGTGTGTTTAAATACGAATCACTTTTTTTTGCTCCCATATAAAACAATAAATACTGGGGCGCCTGGGTGGCTCATTGGGTTAAAGCCTCTGCCTTTGGCTGGGGTCATGGTCTTAGGGTCCTGGGATCGAGCCCCACATCAGGCTCTCTGCTCAGCAGGGAACCTGCTTCCCCCCCTCTCTCTGCCTGCCTCTCTGCCTCTCTCTCTGTCAAATAAATAAATCTTTAAAACAAACAAACAAGCAAACAGACAGACAAAAACAAAAACTACTGGGGCACCTGGGTGGCTCAGTGGGTTAAAGCCTCTGCCTTCGGCTCAGGTCATGATCCCAGGGTCCTGGGATTGAGCCCCCACATTGGGCTCTCTGCTCAGCAGGGAGCCTGCTTCCCTCTCTCTCTGCCTGCCTCTCTGTCTACTGTGATTTCTGTCAAATAAATAAATAAAATCTTTTAAAAAATGTGTTTTGGGGGGCACCTGGGTGATTCATTGGTTAAGCGTCTGCCTTCGGCTCGGGTCATGATCCCGGGGTCCTGGGATCGAGCCCCCATTGGGCTCCCTGCTCAGCGGGAGGACTGCTTCTCCCTCTCTTGCTGTCTCTTTCTCTGTCAAATAAATAAAATCTTTAAAAAAATAAATGTAATAAAACGTGGGTTTTGGGGGGGAGTCTGGTGGCTCAGTCAGTTAAGCGAGTAACTCTTGATTTTTGACTCAGGTCATGATCTCAGGTTATGAGATCAAACACCGCATCTGGCTCTGTGCTGGTGTGGAGTCTGCTTAAGATTCTCTCTCTCCCAAAAAAAAAAAAAAAAAAAAAAAAAAAAAAAAAAAAAAGATTCTCTCTCTCCCTCTGCTCTGCACCCCCTACTCCACGCCCTAGGCGGGCACACTCTCTAAGAAAATAATAAAAATAAAATGTGTTTTTCTATCCTATTACCCTTTTCTTCTATGTTACTGATCTATCTTCTGTTTAGGTAAAAGCCACTCAATGTAAAAACCCAAGTTCATAGATACAATTAAGACATGACCACTCAGCAGTCTGTGGGTCTTTGGAAGAGTATCTGCTGCTAGAGGGCCAATGAGGTAGGTGATTATAAGCACTTGTATGTCTCAACAAGGTGATAGGGCATGCTAGAATGACCATTGTATTTTCTTGCCCAGAGTGCCTGTACATGAGAAACCATGTAGTGTATCCTAGGACTGTGCCACCCCGACGCTCAGCCCCCGATGGATCAGTCACCACCATCCAAAAACTTCACAACAGCCTTTGACAAACCCCTTGTGTTTAGAAGATGAACAAAGAGCAGCAAAAAGTTAAGGAAAAGAAAGAATTAGAACTGCTAAGCACTCTTTTTTAATGGATAAAGGTAGAACTCTCCTAAAGATATACCATGAAGACAGGTCCAAAAAATTTACATTAACAAGAGAACCAAGAAAATGTTACAACTGGTTCAAAAAATCATTCAAAGGAGACGCCTGGGTGGCTCAGTTGGTTAAGCGGCTGCCTTCGGCTCAGGTCATGATCCCAGCGTCCTGGGATCGAGTCCCACATCGGGCTCCTTGCTCGGCGGGGAGCCTGCTTCTCCCTCTGCCTCTGCCTGCCACTCTGTCTGCCTGTGCTCGCTCTCTCTCTCTCTCCCTCTCTCTCTCTCTGACAAATAAATCAATTAAAAAAAATCATTCAAAGAACAATACATAATATCGGCTATCAGACATCCACATCATCGGATTCTACACTTCTTGTAATCAGGTGACTCTTGTCCATACACATGCAAATTACGTCCAGTGGAGAGTCACATGTTCACCGTCTGGCTATCCACCAGTTCTGCCAAGTTTTGTATCTGCTTATTTCAGCATCCTGAGTGGACAGTCTGACCCCCATCTTACGCCACACACAAACATCAAGTCTAGTTAAGAGTGCAGATCGAAATGTAAAAGATAAAACAGTAACATTTCTAGATAGTAACAGTAACATTTCATAACCTTGGGGTAGAGAAAAGCCACTGTGACCAAACAGCAAAGGCACCGACCCTCAAGGAAGACCGGAAGACAGCGGTATTCCGCTCCACTCAAGCTCACAACTGGTCTTTATCAAGAGATGCCATTAGAAGAACAAAAAAGGCAAGCTGCAGGGTGGGAGAAGGTAGCAACAACACACCTGGCCAAGAGCCTCTGTCAAATAGCACTCCATCCCTCCAACGAATCAGTAAGAAAAAGATAATTCATTAGAAGAAGGGTAAGTTTCATGAATAAGCAACTTACGAGAGTATATCTGAATGGCTGAAAAGTATATGAACAGATGCTCACCACTATTCGTGAGAGGAAATGTAAATTAAAACCACAATCAGGGCGCTTGCGTGGCTCATTGGGTTAAAGCCTCTGCCTTCAGCTCAGGTCATGATCTCAGGGTCCTGGGATCGAGCCCCGCATCGGGCTCTCTGCTTGGCAGGGAGCCTGCTTCTCCCTCTCTCTCTGCCTGCCTCTCTGCCTACTTGTGATCTCTGTCTGTCAAATAAATAAATATAATCTTAAAAAAAAAACCCACAATCAAAGACCACTACACAATTGTTAGAGTGGCAAAAGTTTAACAGCCTCATGACATTACCAACTATTGGTAAGGTAGAACATCTGGCACACTGCCAGTTTTGTAAACTGTTACAAAATTGCATTATAAAGATATTTGACATTCTCTACTGAGTTAAACCATATGGATACCCTACAACCCAGCAATTTCTCTCCAAAATATATGCATACCAGGGGCATGTGAGTGGCTCAGTGGGTTAAGCCTCTGCCTTCAGCTCAGGTCATGATCTCAGAGTCCTGGGATTGAGCCCCGCATCGGGCTCTCTGCTCAGCAGGGAGCCTGCTTCCCCCCCTCTCTCTGCCTGCCTCTCTGACTACTTGTGATTTCTGTAAAATAAATAAATAAAATCTTTAAAAAAATATATATGCATACCAGAAATACATGCATAAATACCCCAAAAGGCATGGACCAGAGTGTCCACAGTACTGTTATTCATAAGAGTCAAAAACAGAAAAGTCCTGCTGTCTGTCTACTGCAGAACTGGCCAACTGAATGTGATTACACAATGCAGCATAGACAATGATGAAAAGTGACTGAGCTGTGACAACATGGATGGATCTCACAAGCTGAAGGAAAGAAGCTAGAAACCCAAATGTAGCAAAGGAAAGAAATGGAATAATCTAAATTAGTAGAAGGACATACAGGAAAATGCAGGGTGTCCATAAGATGGGACACTACAAGGAGAGAAAACAGAGCGTGGCCCAGCACCTGTGGGTAACAGACACCTTTACACACTCTAGTTTGAGGAACGCAAAATGCAGAGCAGTGCACACCCAGTGATAACAGCACACGCATTTTAAAAACCGCACACAAACCACGTTCTACACTGCTTGTAGCGGACCTATGGATGGACAGGTAAGAGCGTAACAATGGACTGAAAGGAGCTTCTAGAAGTCCAAGATGGAGTCAGTGGGGAAGGCATAGGGGAGGTGACAGGGTAAGTCAAATCCTGCCATAGATTTTATTTGTCACTGAAACCGGAAGGGTTTTGTTTTTTTTTTAAAGATTTTATTTATTTATTTGACAGAGATCACAGGTAGGCAGAGAGGCAGGCAGAGAGAGAGGAGGAAGAAGGCTCCTCGCTGAGCAAGAGCCCGATGCGGGACTTGATCCCAGGACCCTGGGATCATGACCTGAGCCAAAGGCAGAGGCTTAACCCACTGAGCCACCCAGGCACCCCGGAAGGGTTCTTCTGTTTGGTACGAACATACAACTCGGCTTGCTCTACCAGGACTGGGTGCAGGCATGGCCCAGCTGTCAGGTCCGTGGGTGAACACTTAGACAGAAGAATAGTAATAGTGAAAAATCAGTGAGGGAGAGAGCCCAGGGAGGGGCATCAGAAGAAGGGAGGGATAAAGACCACAGATGAAGGCTAAAAGAAACAGTACAAATTTTTAGCAGCTAATATTTCTGGGTAGTAAGAAAATGCCATTATAGAAGAAAGGAAATTTTCAATTGTTAACTTTTGTGGGCCCTGCTCATGGGCTCAGGGAAGCTGTATTTTAACATTTACCTGGGTCCAAAGGACTCAGCAAGACCTCAAAGCACGGACTGTATTTCTGCCCCAAACACATGTTCTACGTTGGCTTTGTTAAAAAATAATAACCAAAAAGGAACATTCCAAATATAAAGAGAACACACGCACACACCTCTCCCTGTCTCCTAACAACATAAGATCAAGTCTTTAAATTTCTGGAATGTCCTTTCTCATGATGATTTCTAACTCTTTTTAAAAAGATTTTCTTTCTTTATTTGATATATATAGAGAGAGAGCACAAGTAGGGGAGCACCAGGCAGGGGGAGAGAGAAGGTTCCTCGCTGAGCAGGAGCCCGAGGTGGGACTTGATCCCGGGACCCTGGGATCATGACCTGAGCTGAAGGCAGATGCTTAACCAACTGAGACCCCCAGGCGCCCTGTAATTCTTTATGTAAAACAAAACAAGAGGCATCTGGGTGGCTCAGTCCTTAAGCGTCTGCCTCCCGCTGGGGTCATGATCCCAGGGTCCTGGGATTGAGTCCTATATTGGGGGGGGGGTCCTTACTCAGCAGGGAGTCTGCTTCTCCCTCTGTTGCTACCCCTGCTTAGGCTCTCAAGCAAGCACTCTCTCTTTTTTTCTCTCTCTCTCTCTGTGTGTATGTGTGTGTGTGTGTGTGTGTGAAATAATAAAATATTCAAAAAACCAGAACAAAATATATATAACCCTTCACCAAAAGAAAGTTCCTTCCTTGGAGCACTCTCTTCTTTGTGAAGATTCTGTACCCTGGGCAGCTGTCCTAATTTGGGTTCAAATAAAACTCTTCCCTAATGTCTAAACATTTTAAAGGAGTGCCTGGGTGGCTGAGTCAGCTGAGCCTCCTAACTCTTGGTCTTGGCTCAGGTTGTGATCTCAGGGTCGTGGGAATCAAGCCCAGAGCCTGCTTGAGATTCTTGCTCTCTCCCTCTTCTCGTCCCCCACCCTACATGCGCGCTCTCTCTAAAATAAACAAGTAAATATTAAAATTTTTCAAAAGGTTTGTTCTTTTTTGCATCAATATAATTTTTTTTCAATTTTACTTCCAAAAAAAAAAAAGGAAAGAAAAATAAAGTTATACAAAAAAGATGTACCAGGCAAACTCTAATAAAAACTCAGCCCCAGCAGCTTGTTAATATCAGATAAATTACAGTGCAAGGCAGGTACCCCTAACAGTAACATTTTTACACTAGTAACAAGAACAATGACCCAAAACACTGCAGTCAACACGAATTTTGATGCTTCTCACACCATAGCTCTGAAAAGCAGACAGCAGGGGCGCCTGGGTGGCTCAGTGGGTTAAAGCCTCTGCCTTCAGCTGGGGTCATGATCTCAGGGTCCTGGGATAGAGCCCCGCATCGGGCTCTCTGCTCAGCGAGGAGCCTGCTTCCCTTCCTGTCTCTCTCTCTGCCTGCCTCTCTGCCTACTTGTGATCTCTGTAAAATAAATAAAATCTTAAAAAAAAATGAAAAGCAGACAGCAGATTGGGGGAGAGAAACAAGTTCACAAGTGCAGTTAGGGACAAAGAGTTCTTGCTCTGGAGATTACAGTTTAAAGTGACAAAATAAGGACAAAGAGAATCTGGGTAATCTGAGGCAGAAGTTTGATCCTGCGCACATGTGCTCCCACAGACGCAGCTGAGCTCTTACCCAGAGGGCGCTGCTTTTGTTCAAGCACATTTACAAATATTGACCAAGCCCTGGGGGTGGAGTGAGAGAACCACAGTTGACCCCGGAAAAACCCCAGTTTGAACCACGGAGTCCCCTTGTCCTCGGATTTTGTTTTTTTTAAAGGTTCACAAGAAAAGCCACAACGCATTTATTTACAACTGTCCACTCCTGTTTTCAACACGTAATGGAGGGTATGGGTGCTGCCCTCTGAGCACCCAGGATGAAGGTGGTCCGTGGGGACACAACCTGGGTCAGGACAGGGCTGCAGGTGGCCCCATGTGGAGCACCCAGGTCTGTGGGCAGGAGACAGGGCTGAAGGGAGGATTTTCATAGAATTTTATAAGCTGATTTCAAAAGTCACATCAGTAACGTACATTGATACCTTAGCATTTTCTAAAAGAAATCAGAAGGGGGACATATGTCCTAGCAAATTCAAAAATCCTTATAAATCCATAATAATTGAAACTATGTTATCTCCACAGTGAAAGGTATGAATCAGTCAACCTGAGAGAAGGTTGAGAGAGAAACAGGGAGGCAAGGGGAGGGGGAAATGAGAAGAGGGGAGGGAGGGGTAAAGGAAGGAGAGAAGGTTAGTGCGATGAGTAATCCAATTATGTTGAGAGGATTGGTCATTTAGAAAACCTCAAGTTACAAATTTACTTCACATCACTCATAAGACTAAATACCAGATAAAGGTAAGGTAGAAGGGTAAAAACTAAAACTTTAAAAGTATTAAAAGAAATAATTTCCCCTTTGGAATGGGAAAGATTTTCACAAATATTAAAAGAACAATCAAAAAGATGGATCAGCATCTAAATCAAAAGAACTGTTTAACTGAAAAGACAACTGGAATAACGCTAAAAGGCAAATGTTCAAGAACCTATCCATGTCTCATCTGGTAAAATGTAAGACCCAGAATACATCCTCCAAATCCAAACAAAAATGAGCAAACCGACAGAGAAGGGGGAAAAACTAGGACCCTGTAATTCACCTGGATAACCCAAAGGTCTAATACCTGCCAAGATGCTATCTTTGGTAGTAATCACAGAAGGGTAAAAGTCAGAAAAATAATTAACCATTTTGTACTCATCAGACTGGCAGAAATTTATACGTGAGAAAATTTGGACAATGGTATTAGGGAGCTGGAACTCTGGGCGGGGGAGGGGAGGTAATGTGTATGGCCACTTCAGAAAACAAGAGAACAAGGTGCCCATCCCACCGCCCCCCACACACCACCCACCTTTCAGAGTTAGTCTAGGAGTAGCTATGGGGTCTCCGTTCTGCTCAGCAGGGACGAGAAGAAACTGCAAAGTAGGGTTTCCAGGAGGCTTTTTAAAAGGAGCAGAGGCTGGCATTCCCTTTGACCTTGCTTATCTTCTCACTCCTTCTTGCCCATGGAGACACCTCGACAGGCAGCCAGCCACCCTCTCAGCAAGGACATTAGAAGGCAGGCCTAACGGTGTGAACGTTGGGGCCTGGTCCCTGAGGTCACCATCCTATACCTGCTGACTTCTGGACTCCTTTGCAGCATGAGAACCACCAACGCTTGTTTCTTTAAGCTACTGGGAGGGAAGGTTTTCAATGAGCATCTAGAGGCACGTCTGGCGTGGTAGCATCTATTAACAGTTGAGTTCTGCTTCTGGGGATCTACCGTTGGGACTCACCTGGAGACGTGTCGCAGAGGACTCACGACGGTGCTGTTTGCTAAGTGGCCAAGCAGAAAACGGAGTCAGCACCACGAAGGCAATGGCTGTACCAACAGGGGCGCGTGTGCACCACGTGATACCACACAGCTCTAGAAAGAACCGGGTAGATCTACTTCACTGGACGGTCATCAGGAAGACCCGTTCCACGCGGCTGTGGTGTCCAGGAGGACCACACACTGATGCCAGCGGTCCTATCAAACAAAGGCGAGCTGACGTGCGGCAGCTTCTCCCTGGGAGCCCGGGTACAGCCCAGTGTGTGCACCCAGCGTGGGGCCCAGAACGGCAATCCGGACACCAGACCTCCCAGCTCATGGACCTCGCCCTAGGAGTCATGCTGGTGACTCCGGCAGGGGCATGGGAGAGGTAGACAGAGCACAACCCCAGGTCGGGAGTGACGTTCTCATGAGGACTTCGATCAAGAGCTCTTCCCACACCTGGGGAGCTTCCAGCTTCTTGGGCAGACTGGGGTGGGGCCAGGGGCAGTCGTTCCACCTGCTCTGAACACTTCTGTTGCAATCGCGCTGGCCTGAGCCAGCCTTGTGGATCGTTTCCCAAGTTGGAGATGCTGAAATCACAGAAATAGCCGCCATAATACTGCGAAGGACAATGCATCTTTGGAAGCGATTGTTGCTTCTACTATCAGTGCAGTGATGGGCAGTTACAGGGGGAATTACCTGTACTCAGGGGGTGCGGATGGCTTTTTAGGTTTTGAGAAAATGAAGAGTAAAACATTTATAATGCAGTTTACAAATACTTTTGGAGTCACAATGCTCTGTTTACTGAAATAGCAAGTCCCATTTGAATTCACTGGACTGTTTTCCTAGTTGCTTGAATCCCACAGTGTTCTGCAAAATAGTTTATTTTACAGCATTCACAAGGTTGATATTGGAATTCTTTCAAGTGTATCATTGTGCTGCATAATTTGTACCAATATTGACTGAAATATTTATTTTTCTACATGCACAATGGCTGCTGGCAGAGGAATTTATTCCAATGTACTACAGTTTGCTGCATGACTCTTACCAAGTTTTACTGAGATTTGCTTTTTGTTGCTTGTGCTGCAGAAAAATTCCTTCAAGTATGTTTTGCGTCGTGACTTTCTTTTTCAGTTCCCAGTATTCAATGAAATACAGTGCCAGGGCTGGCTTGTACACTCCCACATGTCAAATTACCTTCTCTTCCACCAGAAAATGTGTTTTGCAGCTAGCTAGATCAAAGGATCACCGATAAAGACAGGTACGTAAAATTCCCTTTACCTAGGTAATTTCCTACTGATATTTCAGGAGTGGTAAAATTTTGCTGCATACTCAGAAGGTAGGATTTCCTACTCGATTCTACTGTACATGTGCAAAACGGTATTTTTTCCCTTTAAAACCGCTTCCTAACGGCTTCTAATACATATATTATGGAAAAATATTTAATTCTTTATATAATTTCAGTATCTTCTATGTAGAGTAAGCATTCCATTTATTATAGAAAATGGGGCACATTCGAAAGTCGGGGGGCCCTGTTAAAGATTAGAATGAGAATGCAGGAATAAAATTGGGATGGTCCTTGCCCAACGGTGACAGGGAGTCACCATATTATACACCAGCACACCTCCTGTGTCGGCAAATAAGGAATATATACTAATATCAGTGGACTATCATGATATATTTTAAAAAAGAAAAAAGAGGGGCACCTGGGTGGCTCAGTGGGTTAGAGCCTCTGCCTTCGGCTCAGGTCATGATCCCAGGGTCCTGGGATCGAGCCCCGCATCGGGCTCTCTGCTCAGCGGGGAGTCTGCTTCCTCCTCTCTCTCTCTGCCTGCCTCTCTGCCTACTTGTGATCTCTGTCAAGTAAATAAATAAAATTAGAAAGAAAGAAAGAAAGAAAAGAGAGATGGAGAGAGAGAGAGCGCAAGCATGTGTGGAGGGAGTGCGGTGCACGGGCAGTGGGAAAGGGAGAGAGAATCTGAAGTAGGCTCCCTGCCGAGTGCGGAGGCCAGCTCGATCCCAGGACTCTGATACCACGACCTGAGCCGTAATCAAGAGTCGGACACTTAACCAACTGTACCAGCCGGGCACCCCGTGACGCACTATTTAAGGAGAAACACAATCAGCAGAAGGAACTGTAGGGCAGGAGGCTTCAGTGTGCAGAAAAATGACTACTGCAGCCCTAGCTCTATACACATCTGTACACGCGCAGAATTTGGAACACGCGGGTAAAAGCATTCTTTGGCTTTACCTGCCGTGTTTTTACTTTTTACATATTGGTGCCCTGGTTGCAGTTACTTTAAAACTTAAAAAAAAAAAGGCAAAAAAACCACAACAACACCCCACCTAAAAAAGCATATTCTGAGTGTACAGAATTCACAGCTTAACTGATACTCCATTCCGAGGTGGTTTTCAAGCCTGCCTGGTTTAGAACCAAGACACACCACTGTGACTGTTGAGACACAACATAATGGGGGCGCCTGGGTGGCTCAGTGGGTTAAGCCTCTGCCTTCAGCTCCGGTCATGATCTCAGGGTCCTGGGATCAAGTCCTGAGTCGGGTTCTCTGCTCAGCGGGGTGCCTGCTTCCCCTCCTTCTCTGCCTACTTGTGATCTCTCGCTCTCTGTCAAATAAATAAATAAATAAATAAATAAGAATCTTTAAAAAAAAAAAAAAAAGAAAAGAAACACAACAGGATGTAAAGCAGCCGGGCATAGCTGACCATTTTTAAAAAGCCTCCGGAACTTTAGAGCTCAAGACGTCACTGAGCTGAGGGTCTTTATTAAAACCGTAGTAAACACACCGGCACCTGTCACAGGACAGGGAGTCAAGGCAACATTTTCATTTCCACCTTCCTCGTGTGAATATCCAGTTCTCACTCATGCTCCAGTCCCGCATGGCTAAGCGTTCAGGGAGCCTTCCGGCTGGATGCCTCAAGCTCAACTAGAGTTCGCCTCTGTTCCCACAGACCGCCAGCTCCCCCCCCCAGAACCCTTCCGCCTCCCCCAGCAGAACAGCAATTCAGTTTAAGAATCTATGTGCTGGGGCGCCTGGGTGGCTCAGTGGTTTAGCCTCTGCCTTCGGCTGGGGTCGTGATCCCGGGGTCCTGGGATCGAGCCCCGCGTCTGGCTCTCTGCTCGGCGGGGAGACTGCTTCCTCCTCTCTCTCTGCCTGCCTCTCTGCCTACTTGTGATCTCTGTCTGACAAATAAATAAATAAAATCTTTAAAAAAAAAAAAAAAAGAATCTATGTGCCTGGTGCTTTGCAGGCTACAAAGGGGCCTCCACGCCCCCTCACTGACACGGCTCCGCTGTGAGAAGACTAGGAATTGTTTACCTCCACCTTACAGATGAGCAGCAGATCATTTCAAAGTCAAGTGCAAATAAAAGGTGGACCCCGCCTAGGGCCGGGCAAGCACAGGCACGTGTTCCTTGAGCACTGAGCATCTGTGATCACCCACCACCCAATAATTCTTTCCCACTTGGGCCAAAGGTCTAAGGTCTTCCCAGGGCTTAGAGAAATGTCCCCTCGGAAGTGCTTCAAAAAAAATTCACCTGTGGGAGAACTGAATCCTTTAAGGATAGCCCAACAAGTTCATTACTTTGGCAGGTTTTTTATTAGGCTCGTGCTCTGGTACCCAGAATGGTGTAAGAGACTGTGGCGAAGACCAAAGTCAATCAGCAGAGAGTAATCCTTGGGCTCTGCTCCCAAGATTGGATTTAAGATGCTACTTGGGGAGAGATTAGCCCAGGTGCACTATGCCCAATGCCACTATGGAATTAGGTGCAAAAACAAATCAACTCTTCTTATAGGATCTTCTAGGAGTTATTAAGGTTTTCAAGTGCCATACTGCTTAACTGACCTACACACACACACACACATACACACACACACACACACACCCCAGCCTAACACACCATATAAATGGTAAAATAATTTGCTTGTGGACAGAACTAGGTGTTTGTGTACCATTGTGACCCAATGTACAGGTTAAGTGTTTCTTGCAACCAATAAAATAGTATCTTCATGGCAAAGAGTGGCTGGGTGACCTCTGGCCTTGAATTTATGTCAAGCTAAAACCCTAAAAGCCACTGCAGACATGGCCATCGAGAGTTTGGTGTCCAGGGGCGCCTGGATGGCTCAGTGGGTTAAAGTCTCTGCCTTTGGCTCAGGTCATGATCCTAGGGTCCTGGGATCGAGCCCCGCATCGGGCTCTCTGCTTGGTGGGGAGCCT